>JAUZNK010039411.1:0-17450 GCA_035046665.1 Euphysa ruthae
ATATATACTGGCTTTCGTATTGCAACGACATAAATATAAGACTTAGAGTGAATAAATAAATATCGGCCCAGAGCAGCAACTTGTTAAGGCAGTATGTTTTTGATTTCATAAACAAGCATTATGCGTATAAATTCAATGACAAACAGAAATGAAACTATGTAGTCTTAAGTGAATCTGAAAATGAAAGATGAACAGATAGATTTAATTTGTAATGAGTTTTTCTATACTTATTTACCTAGTATTTGTTCAAATCTTCTATTAAGGATATAAAACCTACTGGTTATTCTCTACCTGGTAATGCAAACTTCTTGTGGGCGCAAAATTTCCTGTGAAAAAAATTTTTTATGATTTGTAGGTTTTCTCAAGCAGACATTCAAACAAGGTTTAATTTATTATTTCTGGAGTTTAATTTGGATAAAATTCATGAAAACTTTTGTTTCAGCTACCAAGTAAAAAATGATTTTCGTTAAAATTATATATTTTCATTGAAATTTCCTAACGCCCGTGTGATATTTGCTGTTGTTTTTGTATTTCATTTCTGCTTAATTGCATTAGAAAGTTATTTAAAGTATTGATTATTTTTAATAGTTCTTATTAACAAAATGTCGAAACGTAAATTTTCAGCACCAGGATTGATGATCTATGGTTTGCACAAAGATTTATCTTCTAACACTGATGACACTGATTATGAAATTGGAAAAGAGTTTTGTAAGAATGTCTTACAAGTGAAACGAAAGCGTAAGTGAATAATAGCTCATTCAATGTTTTGTCAGGTCATTGTGATGCCGGACAATATAAACATAACATAAAGTAGTCCAGCACAATCAAACATTTTGCTTCCTATTTTTTTTTTTGGTAATTGTTAATATATCCAAATGTAATCATCCGGTTTTCATAAGAATTTCATAGAGTATTTAAAATAGTCAGAGAATGTTTTTACTGCCTGTCATAAAATTAATTAACATTGTAGCAGAAGATTTCTCCTTAACCCTATTATTATCAACCCTTAGTCCACTATTTTTTGAGTTGTGGGTGCTTAATGTTCAAAAAATTTTGTGGTGGTGGGTCTTAAATGTCCAATGAATTTTTAAAAAATTGCATAAATTTATTACTGTCAAAAAACACTTTAAGTTTTGGATTTATCAGCAATATACAGTCATTAAATATACTCCCAAAAATATTTTCTTAAAAAATATAAAATAAAAAAACTCGTATTAGAAGACACTTAGCGTGTGATAATTTTTAAACCATGGTACGACACAGAGTCCGACATCTATGCACATAAAGCGTGACTCTTGCCGTTTTCCATGGTGGGCGCATGCAACATGTTTTGAGGATTTTTTTTCGAATCTGTTTCTGTTACATAGCTCAAAAAGTGGCGACCGGTCAATCTCATTGGGTTGTCCGCCCCTAAACTAGCACTACCTGATTTTTTCGAATAACTCACCCCATATTTTTCAAACATTTGCGATATAATCTTTAATTGAAATTTCAATGGATTCAACGTGCTACTTTTCTTGGCAGATATAATTTGTGCATTGAATGCAGCTTGATTCAATAAATGGCAAAACGCTTTCTTGTACCATTTTTTCACACGCTTACATTCCGAATTCATATGATGTCAGCATTTGATCATTTCTATCAAAACCCCATATTCATGTTAAACTATTAACTAGATCTTTTTAGGTTTACCACCTCAAATAACTACCTTTTCTCCATCATTTGCACAAGTAGACATCATATAAATATCTTTTTTATCTTCCCAATGTAATATTTCACCAGGATATTTTTTGTTTTCTCATACAATGCTATTCGTTCATCTTTTTTCAACTTTGTTGTTTTCAATTCGATTGGTAAACCTTTAAATCTTTATGGAGAGTGCCAATGGTATCGGTATTTCTACTCAAAAGTAGTTTTGAAAGTTCAAGCGATGAGTACCAATTATCAATATGAAGGTAGTAGCCTTTATCAAGTAAGCCGTCCATCAGCATCATAACTATATTTGTGGCAACATATTTTTACTCAGGATTCAGGGCGTTTGTCTGCTCTGACCCAGTATACAAAACAGATCTCCAAACATATCCACTTCTAGACTCACAAAAAGCGTAAGTCTTAATGCCAAATCTAGCTCTTTTACTACCTTTACATTGCTTTCTCGTGAGGCGACCATTCCAAAGCATATACGATTCGTCTATTGAAATTTTCTGATCAGGAGTGTAATACTCCATTTACATTTCATTTTGATAGTCCCACACAAGTTTTATATTACTAGCTAGTGGGTACGAATGCGGCAAGGTAGAATTATGAACAAAATGTATAAACTTATCAATAAGCTTGAATCGGTTGTACGATAAAACGTGTTTTTTATACCCGGTGTTTCAAAAAAAGGATTCACAGTATAATATAATTCATACGTTGGCTTCTAAATAATTCCTTGGTAAAATATGACAGCAATATATCTTCTGATATCATTTAAATCAATTGTCGACCACCGTTTCATTCTTGAATATGGTTTAAGTTTTTTCTCAACTATAACCTGCTCAGCAAGCCGACGTAATATTACGTCAGGGACTGTTAAAGGGTTAATCCCCTTTTACACTTTCTTTTTTTTGTAACTAATCTTGAAAAATGCAAATTAAATTTTTGATGGTGATTTTGAAAAGGTGCAAAGTACTTAAGGGAATTAAGTTCAAAAATTTTTTCTTGTGATTAAATATAATCCATTAATTATTTAAATTAGGTTGTTAATTAAATTAAGAAGGTTCTCAGGGGAAAATCTTTGAATGTCAAATGTAAAAATGCTAATACATGGAAGAACTTTCCTTCCGTATATGAATTATGGAAGTTGTGTTATAATCATGATATAATTATTTTATTAAACAGGGAAACGCAGGAAAGTCTCATCTCAAAGTACTTCTTCATCTGAAAATGAAAATGAAATTGTTTCAAAACAGAGAGCCAAGAAAACAAGTTAGAACTTTATTCACCATTTACGAAGCGTTTCATTAATAAATATGAGATTTTCCCAGGTTTATTTTTACGGCTTAAGAAATTAATATTTGGGAGCACTTATATATTAATATATAGGATCTAATCTTAATAAAGAACTATTAAATACTCAGGAACCCCTGACTTTACCAATTAATCAGTCTGTGACCATATTGAAAATTAGAACAGTATTATCATCTACAATTCAAATGTTGGGAATTCAAATCTTTTGAAGCAATTATAACAGATGTAATTTTGAGTATCCAAACTCTTTAGGATTGTTGCTATACACCCAAACTCTTTAAGATTGTTGCTATACACCCAAACTCTGTAAAATTGTTGCTATACACCCGAACTATTTAAGGTTGGTGCTATTTTAACAAGTTCTTAATAAAATATTTAAATTATTTATTAATGCTTTAAAATATTTTTTATTTTTATGCTTGAAAGAATTTTAAATGTTTCATCATCAGGATCAATATTGTTTAAGAGTTAGCTTAGAATAAATCTTGAAACTTTTTAAAATTACTTGCAATGAACCCCTTTTCTTCTTAAAACATCCTATATGTTCCAGCTTTGTTAGAACGAAAAGCAAGCTTTTTGATTACGCACCCAAACTTGAGTTAAGTACAATTACTGGTAAGTTTGACTTTCAATGTACTTAATCAGTATTTTTTTTATATAAAAGTTGCTGTTTGTGGTTTAAAAGATAGAGAATCTCACACAGGTCAATTTAAGATATGATATATGGAGATGTTTTTCTTGAGATCAAAAATAACAATATTTATACAAAGTTGCAACCCAATCATTTTATAACTATTATGCTAAATTTTGAATATGTGTTGTAATTCTGTGAGACAATCTATTCCTGTCAACAAAATTTTGATACAATATGAAAATTGCTATTACTTAGTTAAGTTATAAAAATTTTATAAAAATGCCGAGGATTTTTTATCTTGGAGAATCTAAAAAATTGGGAAATCTGGTATTAATAAAAATTTATACAATCTTACAGAAAAAGTTTATCTGAAAAATTTCATTGTTTTGATAGCTAGGACTAAGAAGAAGAAACTCCATACATTCGGTGCTTCTTATGCTTCTGGTCATCTAAATTACGAGGATTATACTATTTATAAACAAAGGGCACATAATAAAGGTTATTGTATTTTATATATAATTTATACTATCTATTGTTTTTTATTCTATGAATTTATCGGTAAAAATTAAACATATTTTTAGTCTTGAAAAAATTGATAACTTGTGTTTGGCAGCCCTCTGAATTAAAAATTAGGATGACATATAGATGCCAAACTCATGAGCAATAAGATCAACATTAGGTTGGCAAATTTTTAACAGCAATATCTTTTCTATTATTGTTAAAGCTTTCTGAAATGATAATCTTAGTACTGTAGGAAGTACTTACTACTTTGTACTTAGTACTGCAGCACTGGAAATTCATGTTTGATATCAAGCTGTTTTATGTTTATTATTATTCTATTTTGTGGAATGAGAAATATGATCTCACAACGTAGAGAGTAAACTATCAGCCAAGCAGTTGCAGCAGTAAATCCCAAACACCACAATTATGTGATATTTATACAAAGGTTTATCCTTGTCATGTCAAAGGATACTATTTCAAAAGTAGACAGAATAAATTACCAAACTTAATGGTAGAGGTGAACCCCAAACACCACACCTACTATATATACTGGTTTATTTTTTCTTATATATATATATATATATATATATATATATATACAGGTTTATTTTTTATTACGTTATCTTATAATTAGTCTACTCAGTTTTGTTTGATATGATTAAAATATTTCAAATTATTTAATTCTATGTGTAATAAATATTCTGTTATAAAGGCAATACTATTAACTACTTCTGAAATGGTTTTTTTTTTATAACACAGTCACATGTTAAAAAGAAAGCATGGAGCTATACAAAAAAATAAATGGTGTAAATTTTTTTCATATTTTGTTTAATTTTTTCAATGATTTGCTACCTTTTAAGTGGCGTTAAGTTGAAACCGCAATATTTCAGTACTTCTTAATGCATTAGTTTCGTTTACAGAAAATGTAGTTTTTTAACAGTTTGTGGTAAAGTCCTGTTCTCATTATGTAATAGATTTATTAAATCATCTGGTATATTGTCATTACTGTATCTACAAAGCCTCTATTTATGAAAGCATTTTGTTCTAATTTAATAAATGAAAAAAGTGCACGTATTTAAACAAGTGGGTGAGACTTTTAACAAACTCTCTATCCAGGCTGTTTAACCCTTAGCAGTTAGAGGGACGCAACACATCTTAATGTTTTTTTTTTGTTACTCAATAGTATGATGAATAGCAATGAGGCAGAATACCAAGATTAATTCAGAAGGTGGGTGGGGTTCAATTAAACTTAACTTAATTGGTTGACCACACTGACTGGGGTCACAGAATTTATTCACTCTTTCAATTAACCTGTTCATATCAATTACCTTACAACTTTGCTGTAATTTAGTTTTAAAATAGCCTTTCTTTACAGTTGATGTTACAGAAAAATAAATCTGTAATCTTGATCTTTCCAAAATCTATGTAAACTCTAAAAATTGACTTTATACTTCGTGTGGATTGTACCCGAATTGTAGCCAGAATGAATGTTTGACTCAAGAATGTTTTTTTTTTTTTTGAAAAAATATTTGGCATTGATTTTAAATCATGCGTAAATACACTGGAAAATTATGTGATTCTTCAAACTCAAAATTTAGTTGCCAAAATCATATATAAGACTAGTGGATATTGCTAGTTTTTTATATGTGGGATAAGGTTAAACGGCCAAAAATTTGAAAAATTTGAAAAAAAATCAAATTTCGGAAATTTTAAAATTTTTTGAAAAAAAAAAATAAAACTTATGATGTGGCTTAAAACTAGCCTTAATGGTGTAAATTTCGTGGTTCTAAAATTTTGCGAAAATTTTTCAAGTTCTAATTTACTTGGAAGTTTTTATCTATTAACTGAGATTTGGATTAATGTATATTTATTGTGAATATAAAAACCAGCAAAATATTTCAGAAATGGGTTGCTTGCGAAGTTTAAAACTTTCAAAGTTAGAACCCAGACTAAAATTTTTTTTGTGAAAATTTTTTTGTTTTATTTCTGTTTTATTTTTCTTAATTTTTTATGATGTCAGAGAGTATTACTTTTTATAGTGTTAGTCATTTGAAAAAACTCAGTGGTAGAGGTTAAAATTTTTTACATTCTTAGAATTCTTTGGAGTTCCCTAATGATCCAATTATCTTATTTATTGGACTCCTGACAAAGCCAAGAGAAGGTTATAAGATCACCCATGTCCCATTTGTAATGTCTTTTCATACTAACAGCTCTTTAGTTTTTCATGAAATTTTGCAAAAGCTTAACGTCATAAATATAGAAAAGTGACTATTTTTGATTTGACAAAATTCTTGTTTTTTTGGTATTTACCCAAATTCGGTTATTTTAAACATAAAATCAACATTTTTTAAATCTCAAAATATGAATTTAAAGGACATTAGAGGGTGGTGGATTTTTTTACCCAATTCCCCACCTGGTGAAAGTTCCTGTTTTCTGTGACTGGACAAAAAAACTGACATTTTGTTATTTTTCAAGAAATTATTTTTCTATTCTGCTAAAATTTTGTTTGATGTTTGAAAATCTAATATTTAATGTCAATAAAAAGAAATAATTATTATATATTAATATTATTAATAATATTATGATACATTATATTATTAATAATATTATAACTATTATTTATGATTTATGTTTGGATAAAATTTCTTGGTTTTTAGGTGATCACAGTCCACGCAAACAGAAGCAGAATATAAGAACTAAAAAATCAAGCAAAATAAAACACATTACTCCACCATCTGATATTACTTGGTCGTGTTTACCTACTGAAATATTATCGTTAATATTTCACTATGTTGAGGATTCGATTGACATTTCCAAGAGTGTTAAATTTGTTTTACGGTGTGGGCAAGTGTGTAAGCACTGGTATGATGTGGTTAATGAGCCGGTTTCTTGGAAAACAGTTGACCTTGCTTTTATGGGTGGTAAAAGAAAGTTTTGTTTTTTTTCTTTAGTCAGCTAAAACTGGGTAGGATTTTACATTCAGTTGATAACTTTATTCTATATCAACCTTTGAAAAAATTAATAAATGATAAGCATTTCATGAAGCTTGTAGAATTAAGAAATAAAGCCATTATGTCCAAACATGGTCATAATATTTTGAGACAATACAAGAATCTGGCAAAAGGTATTACTCTTAAAGTAATATTAAAACTTGATTTTTTTGTTGAAACAAACTTTATAAGCTACTGTTGGGCAATGTCTATAAATATCTCATAAATTAGTAAATAAAACGGGAAAATGTAGATTATAAAACTATATAATGTACCTCTACTAGAGACAAACAAATATAGCAATTTGCAACACGTTATGGTGTTTGTTTGTTTTTTTACCCCTAGTGAAGGCGTGGCTCTATAATTTAACTTCTATGTGTCCATCTTATTGAAACCTGCTCGTTTTTTTTTTTTTTTTTTTTAATTTTGCATAATAGGCTTTTTTTTTAAATAAAAACGTATTTTCTTGGATTTAAAATAAAAAATCTTGTTTTTCGATAATGAATATACGGTCATCTTCAGCATTTTAAATTTTTGAGACCCTTTCATACCTTTCCTGTGAAATTTTGCATGAAGCTATATGGCCTTACAGAGATTTTTTTTTACATGTATGATCAACTGCAAAAATTCTGGTTTGATCACCTTTTTTTTTGGGCTTTTTTCTATGATTATGTTCTAATTTTCGATTATATTATATCTGAAGATTAAAAAAAGATTTTTTAGTGAAATAAATAGACAAAACATGTAAAAGTGGTTGGTGATCACTTTGATTTACTACTCTTACTTTAGCTCTTCAATTTAAAGCATTATGTAACCATTTTGCAGCCTCTTTAATATATCAATAAATATATTTTAAAGGCTTATTTAAATTACATAATTCAAAGCTCAGATAGAGTGAAAAAAATTGAAAGTTTCTCCACTTTTACTAGCTCACAACTACTTATTCAGTTTGTATACATACCTTCTTTTAGTATTATTAGCTTTATTCGTGATCAAGATCTGTTTTTGATTTTTCTCAAAGATGCTTAAATTTTTTATGGTTTTAGAAAATGTAAATCATGAGCATACAAGTAATTTGTTTTACTTTGAATTTAATTTTTTTTTTTTTCTTTACTTCCAGGGAAAAGTGTTGCCAAGGATGAGCTTATAACAAAACTTCTGAGTTATCGTTTTTCAGAAGTAGAGACATTAATATTGCGTGGTTGGAAATTTCTAACTGATAAAGGACTTCTCTCAGTTGGTGAAAATTGTTATAAATTAAAATCTCTCAACATTTCACATTGTCAACGTAAAACCATATCAAAAATCAGTGCTGATTCTCTGTTGGTAATTGCTAAAAACTGCCCTTTGGAACAAATTAATTTTTCAAACCTACGAGCACATAATTACAGTAAAGCCCTAGTTAGTTTTTTTGAATTATGTGGGAATAAACTTACTCATGTTAATATCTCTGAGAATATTGTTTGTGGCTCGAGTGTATTTACTGCAATTTGTAGTTTTTGTCCTAGCCTACTCGTGATTGACATATCAAATACATCCATAAGAAGGATATGTTTTACCACTTTTCAAAAGTCATGTCCTTTACTAGAGGCTATGTATTTTTCAAACCTCGATTTGGAACCAAAAACATCTATGACAATGACTGGCTTTCAAAAACTTCGATATTGTAGTTTAGGTAAGTTGAACTATCCGGGATGGCTAAACGATACACTTTTAAATTGTATCACAAAGAACGCTACTGAACTAACTCTACTGGATGTACGCGGTGCAGCATCTTTAACTGTCAAATCATTCCAATTGCTTGATAGCACGGTTTTAGAACGTCTCTATCTTTCCCATTGTAAAATGGATGTTGATATGGCTCTAGTAATATGTGATAAATACTCTGATACATTATGGGATCTTGATATTTCAAAGTTAGTTGTACGTACTGGTAGTTTTATAAATAATATTGTAAGTGTCTTTACAGAAAAATGTAAAAAGTTAAAACATTTGAACCTTGCTGGAACCATGGTTACAAATGAATGCATTTTAAAGGTTTTGCTTAAACTTGATTTGGAATCAATTGACATTACTTCATGTCGCTCTATCACAAGAGGTCTAAAACGATTATATAAAAAGGATGAAATTAGAAGTCTGATTGCAAACTTAAAAATTGCTGTTCAAATGGAAACCAAATAAAATATCTTCAATATTTTATTTGGTCCACTACTAGATAATCATAATTTTTTGCCAAGTCTCAAAACTTTCAACATCTTTCAACAGTTTTGATCTAAATAACAGATGAGCTGATGTTAGATTTTATTTAAACTTAAATTTTTTTGAATAGAAATACTTAAATAGAAACTTTTTACTTTTTCAATCAATTTTAAATAATATTTTTTTAAAAGTTATTTATTCCTCTTTCTCCTCTTTTTTTCCCTCTCTCCATCCCTTTCTCCCCCTCTATTTCTAGTCTATTCAGTAATTCTTTTTCAAAGTAATTTTTCATTAGAATTTTTTTTTTGCTTTTATGAAATTAAACAAGAATGGTAGAAAAACTAGAATTTAAATGACTGTTGTTGAAAAATCATGGACTATAGGTGTAACCCAAAATGAATCAAATTTTGTCATAGGTATTTACACTTAAAGTTACATTTTCAGATTTACTTTATTAATTTAAGATTTAACTGCTCTTGCATGCTTGCTTGCTCGCTTGCTTATGTGCCTGCCTGCATAACTTGTTACTTAGTTCACAAAACTATTGCACACCACCTTTCCAAGAATTTCTTGAATAAAGCTTTTCATTTTTTTCTTGTTTTTTTGTAGCTCATTCTCGTTTTAACAAGAACATGGTCTTCTTTGTCTCATTGTGAAAAGTTCTATAAATACCAATCTAAGTATAAATACTCTATTGTGATGTGTCGTAAGGGTTTTGATAACTCGTCCGACAGGACGAGTTATCAAAAAAAATACAAATCTGGTTGTTCTTGGTTGACCATTAGGTTGCCATTTTTAATGAATAATTTATGCTGAGTTAACTAAATAAAAAAGTAGTTTAAAGCTTGATTTACACATACACAAACAAGAAAATCTTAATGTATTGATTTCTTTTTTTAAGATGAAGCCATTAAAAACAAACTATTCTACATAAAGCTTTAAAAAATTGTTTTGTTGTTCTTTAACTTTCTTCAACAAATAATTGGGTTTTTTCAACTTCTGTTTGAGTCCACATTTGGCATGATCTGTATGCGTAAAACTTACTCGCTTTCTTTGTGAACTTCCTGAGTTACTTTTACTGGTAGCGTTTAGCAAAAAACTATCTTTAGAAAGGTCATAATCTCAAATCAAAATACAGTCAGTTTTTATACCCAACTGCTTTGTTAAAAGATAGTTTTTAATTGTGCTTTATGGTTTTTTTTGATCTCTTTCAAAGCAATAAATCCAAATTTTGCATCTGCTGAACTTACACTGTTTGCAAGGAAAAAATCGATAAATCCAAATAAGTTTCCAGCATCTTACTGGCTTACTTAATTGTTCCCAAGAACTAGGAGAATTAGAGTTTGCCATTCAAATACAATAGGGGCGGTCAGCGGTCGTTGACCTCCGAAAATCTTACCTTGACCTCTTATATCCTTTGTGTTTTTTATCATGAACGCACACTTGTCTAAAAATTTGTGTTGTTGTGATTTTATATTTTCGTTATTTTAAGTTTTAAGATCTTCGGAAGAAGTTTTATTGTAATTATATTGCATTTTTGGTTCCAGTTCATACACATTAAAAAAAAAACTGGATTAATATTGCATTTATATGAATACTTTATTTCTCATAGAATAAATCGAACATCAACTTCTTTATATAGCCGTTTTGCAGATTTATATGTGTGGTTTAACGCTCATTTGTCATAACTTTGGATACACACATTCATTAAATATGCGTATTTATAAAATTCTCAAAGTATGAGTTGATCTATTAAGGCTTAAATATAATCAGCGTTATTGTAGCGTTTTTACTGAAGAAAAGTATTGTAATGATTTTTCATCTATCTATTAATTATTCTTTAAGTAAAATAAACACATTTTTATCCTACCCCACAGTGTAAAATGAATGCTCAAGTTATATTTTTTCTTGTCAACAAATTAATCTTTAAGCAATGTTTTCTTCAAGGCCTGTGCTTCATATTTTCAGATTTATTTTTACACATTTTCGGAAAGTTTCAGGTGTTTTGACTTGGCTTGGAGGAGAAGTAGAGAAATAATTATATTCTATCTTTATTTTTACTTAGCTCTAATAAAGAAATTTTTCACTCGTCCTTGTCAGGCTTTCATTTTTATCTTTTTCACTCGTCTGCAAGAATCTTTTCTTGTCTTGTTCTGTCGGATGACCTTTACAATACACCAATTCTCTATAAAAATCTTTCTGACACTCTTTCCAAGGGCATGTTGGCTTTCACCAACATGCTGTTAGAAACACTTTAGCGTAAATCAATTTATTTTATTGTTTTTAAGCCAACTGAAAATGGACCTTTGAAGTAGTTAAGCCTGGTATTTATAAACTAGAATTTAGAGTAGTTGGGCTTGATATCAGATATCAACATACAAATGAGTAGCAAGCACTTTATGGCAATGCCATAAATAGGTCTGACAAAGAAGAGAATTTGTGTCATTTTTTTAAAGGATAAGGTTAATAATCTTAAAAATTAGTTGTTGTTTATGTTTATTTTTAAAATAAAAATCTACATAGCATTCAATTATAAAAAATAAGACATATTGAATCTGCTATGAGCGGAAATCATTAATTTTTTTTTTTTCATTTGTCTGTCTATGCAGATGAATATTTTAAATTTTAGAAAAAATATTGAGTTTCTGGTCTTCGATTTTAATATGCCCAAACTAGGCTGCCAACAAGATTTTTGTGAAGGCTTCATCGGATTCAAAATTTTGTAAAGAAGTAAACTATTAAGACACATTTACAGAAGTAAATATAAACAAAAAACATAGCTGAGTATGTAAATGTATTTTTTGTATATGAATAATGCCAACTGTATTGTCTTATCAACTTTGTTTGTTTAAGTGTCAGGGTTAAGTGTTTTTTATTTATTTATTTTATAGATCTAGTTGTCAGCAGAAGTATGATTGGTTGGTTGTCAAGAATAAAATTTTTCTTAAGAAATTAATTTTCCATTTTGCTAAAGATTTTTGTAAATTTGAACATTTTTTTATTTAAGTTAAAGGACCCTTAGAAGAAAATAATTTAACACCTGTTGAAAACCCTCGTTTTTCAGCACTGGACCTAAATATGGTCATTTTTTCACCAAAAACGGTACCATTAAAATATTTCCAAATCTGTTCATTCCTCTTTTTTTTTTGGATTTTACAATTATTTTAGTTAAAAAGTTTTTTTTTATCCCAAAAAAAATTCATCAAAGTTTTTTCTTTCTATTTATTCTTTCAAGTAATTTTTAAAGTACTTTACTTTGTTTTGGATTTAAAATAACAATAGAAAATAGTAATGAAGTTAGGAATATTCTCTTATAAACATATTTTTTAAAAGTTCATTTTCTTAATTTTAGATTTAGAATAATGAATTCTTCTGTAAAGATTATTCCTAGAAATTATTCAATACATGCAATTAAGTTTTATCGATGTAAATCGAGTTTAGCTGAGTTACGAATTGTCAATGATAATATTGATAAACTAAATTTTATGGCCTACCATGAAAACAAAGAAAAGCATAAATTTAAGAATGTTACTTTAATTACACCTAACTCATTTCAAAAACATTTTTATACACAATTCAAACTTAAATTTATCAGCAGCAAAAATAACGACGCGTCTATTGCTGGCATAGAATTATTGAGAAATGTGGCTGCGAACTATGACTACTGGATTGTTCGAAACAATCAGACTCATTTGTTGTATTATAAAGCTGATATGATGTTGCAGCGGTTAAAATTTATGAAAACTGTTGGACTATCACCTCACGAGAAATTAAAACAAATCCAAAAATATCCGCCTTTTCTGTTATTCTCGTTCACAGATTGCTCTTACAACGCTAAGTTAGTTTATTTGCGTGGTTTGATTCCAAAAGAAGAGAAGGGAAAGTTTCTTCATTTCTTTTATCCAGTAACCAGTGAGGTTGGATTCATTTTTTGTGATATGATCTATAATTTTTGTATGTGCCACAAGAGAAGGGTAACAAAATGTAAAAGATGTTGCACTTCTCTAATTGAGTTAACTCTATAGGCATCAATTTTTCTTTGGTTGAATTAATTTATATAACGTTTAGAACCTCTATTATTATCTATCTGGCTTTACTGTTAAAACCAATACTTATATTAAAATGCAAATTCTTATTAAGCTATAGTTTGATTAAAAATCGGTTAAAAACGATGTTGAAATTTTTTATCTTCATAATCTGTAAATTAGAAACATATTGTCGAACAAATTTTATTAAAATTTACAATTTTTTGGACTTTTTGTATGATTTTCCAGATCTAAATTTGGAAAAAAAAGTTATAATCATATTTTTTTTTACCTACCTATGCTTATTTCTTTTGAAGGTTAGTCTTATGGTTATTTTCATAAAAGTTAATAGAATTTAAAAAATTTTCTCATCACGGAACTTTACTCTTATTTTTAAAGTTTTAGTCAATTTCTAGAAAATTTTGTAAGCAATTAATCCATATAGCCATATCAGAAAGATTCATTGTTTGTTAGAAAAACCCTTAGCTATGCTTTTTCAGCAAAATATCACTTTTCTTTTTCTTTTTTTTAATTGAGTGGAATTAAGTGGATTTAAGTGAGTAGCTATGGCATTATAAGTTAGAAAAACAGAAAGTAATAATTGACTCTAGACACTTTTGATAAACCTATTTATAAGTATAATGAAAATTTAAACAACTGTTAGAAAATGTCTCAAACATTTAAGGTTGCAAAGTGTATTTCACTCACATTAATTAGCTGTTTATATGATTTTTTTTTTTTTTTTTTTTTTTTTTACAAAAATAAAAATTTTCAGCTTTCTCTTCGTTTAGTTTTGGTTTATACTGTAAATGCTCCACTACCGTTTTTTATATTTGAAATTAAGTATGAAGTTAGAGGAACATATAGGGCTACTTTTGGTCCACCTGTTTAAACTTTGTTATAACACTAGGCCTAAATATAGTCATTTTTTGGACAGAAAATTACGTCGTTGAAATTTTCTCTAAAGTCTTTTACGTTTTTTTTGAAATTTTGTATGAAGGAAGTAAAGGACCATGGAGGGCTTATTTAGACCCATATAAGATGAAATTGGAAAAAAAATATGATCATGTTGTATTTGATTAAAAAAAGTCCAGAGATCCATTTAGAGCTTGTTGGATACGCCACCACACACTGAACTCAATTTGAAAAATAAACCCTCACTCTAAAATAAACCTCCAGATAAAGAAAAGATCTTGATTAAACTGTATTTTGATATAATTATGTCATAAAAAATCATCATATAAATTATTTTAAACATGTCTTAGATTAATAGTTTTCTTAAATCTGTGTACGGATTTCTACAAGGTTCTCAAACAACTGCACTAAAATCTATATGCATTGTCTAATGGACACATTTATAAGCCAAATTAGTGAAAAAAACTCAATCAAACAAAATGTTATAATGGATAAAACTTCTATAACACATAAACAAGGTATTATTGGCTTGATTTTTATGAATTTAAAAATGATAAATTAGATAACGCCATTTGAAGAAATGCTTCTTTAACAAAGTTTATGCTTTTTGTTTAGATAACCTTGGGCAAGACAGGCATAGAACAGCGAGTAAAAAGCATAGAGGATCATCTAGAACTTCAACAGCCTTCCGTAATCAGGGAATTAGTTAACATGCCATGTTTTTTCATGGAACCCTCTCTTTTGACCAGTGTCGAACATATATTCCTTCATAAGTTCTCAATGCCATATAAGTACTCTGTTGATTTTTTCACTGCACATATTCTACCACCAATTTGTAATTTGCCAAATATTGGTCTGTCAGCAGCAAAGCATTTCAGCAATAAAGCAGATATGCGTGTGCTTTCAGAATTGCCTTCATTCTCTATTGGTCAGTTGTTAGACTACAGATATTTACATGGTAATGGTTCTGGTCAACCTGAATGTTTATCATCGTTTCTCACTAAAGCAGAATTAGAAGAAAAGAAAGACCGTACTGGTGGACAGCAAGTGAAAGGAATTCGAGGCTTTAATGTTCCGTTGAGGCAGTATTAAATAGTTTTTGCTTTACCAGAGAGGGAATTATTCTGGCTGATTGTAATTTTACATTTTCTTAATGTCATAGAATTTTTTCTAAATTCTTAGATTGTGAAAGTTTAATAATATTTACAAAATTAGACAATGGACTTCTAGATGAAGAGCTTTTAAACCTAAACTTCAGTAAAATTACAAAATGTATTAATTTGCAAAATACAGTGATGTTTAAAGGTTAAAATCTCTACTTTTTAGATGCAGTATTGTTATTGATGATTTGGATAAATCTTAAGAATTCTGCCATACCCAACTCTATTGTTCATTTTGTAAAAGTAGACTTTAAATGGAACATTTTTCGTGAAAAATGTTAATATATTTTGAAAGTGTTTATCCTATGATTAAGATATATCTGGAATCATTTATTGATTTATTTATTTATTGACAAAGTAAATCAGATCCTTATTGCCAAAAAATGTCTGTTTGTCTTTTTTATTTTATCAATGATTCCTCAAAACAACTTGTTTTGAATGCTGTATTAAATTTTAGGATAATAAAGATTAGTGAGTGACATTTTTTTTTTCAAATTTTGATTTTTCAAAATTCCTTGTTCTTGGGTCACAGACTTCTCACTGGGAAAAAGATTGCTTGAAAATTTTTTTTTTTTTTTTTTGCTTTTTACATTATGTTTGTGGTGAGTTTTAATAACGTTAATCAAAGCATGACTTTTTTTGACATTAAGAATTTGTAGAAAATTTTTTTGTCAAATTTCATATATATTTTCTTAATTTCGTTTTTACCACCTTCTACGTTTTAGCAGCTTAAGAAGATTGTTAAGTCAAAAGTTATGTTAGTATGTTGAGAAAACTTTGCTATTATATCTGAATTCTCATGACTTAAATGAAAGAAAAGTAAAATTTACAATAAACTAATAAATACCCTTGTATTCCTTTTAAACAAACACCTCCTGGGGGTATTAGTAGAGCTTACTGGAAAATTGTTTGTAATAAGTTTTTGAGATTCATGCAAAAAAAAAAAAAAAACATTTCTAAACATGTCTAAAGGTTTAATATTTTCATTGTTTATTCTGTGTTCCGAGTTAAAAGTGTTGGCATGGTAATAGTTTTATTTGTAAATCTACAGGGCAGATTACCAATGGCAATAATATAAAGACTAATGGAAGACTAATTAAGTAATTTGTTCATTGAAAACAAATATCTCTCAAAATGATTGTTTGGTATATAAATTCTGCCATGATGGTTCACAAATAAAACTATTACCATGCCAACACTTTTAACTCGGAACACAGAATATATCTAAGTTTGAACCAAATTGCATCGATTTTAGTACTATCTTATATTTACAGCTATTAATAAAAATTTTAATTAAAAAAAAAAAAAAAAAAACAAAAAAACGATTGCACCACAAACCAAATATATAAAAAAAGATTATATGCCTTTGAATGCTTATAAGAGGATTTATCATAAATCTATCAGATCAGGATGATATTTAACAAGGTTTAATAAAGTTGTATCAATTTCATGGTATGCTAAGATTTCCTCTTGTTTAGTTTCTTTCAGTAAAAAATGGATCGAAATGCTGGTTACGAATTCTATGAGGATGTATTGGGCTCACCTAAGCATATTCTAGCGCCAATGGTAGAACAATCAGAACTAGCTTTCCGTAATCTATGCCGTAAATATGGCGCTCAGTTATGTTATACACCAATGTGGCATGCTGGGATATTTTGTGTTGATGAGAAATACAGAAAAACAGCTATTGAAACAGCTCCCAATGATAGACCTTTGCTATTCCAGGTAGGATTTTCTTTAGGATCAGCTAATATTATATTAAATTTCAACTTTTACTACTTATTAAGCAGGGCCGGCGAATCTATTATGAAAGTGGGGGGCCACATAATTAGTATCTAAGGAGGCCATCATGGTTGGGGCCAACGGGCAAGAAAATTTTTGATATTGAGCCTTCTAGATTAGCTAAAACATGCTCTAATTTTCGAAATTTATTGATAAGTAAAAAGTTCACGGACTCCTTGTCTGTACAAAACTTTGAGCCAATTCAACTTTTTTGAAATAAGTTATCCAAAAG
>JAUZNK010039422.1:0-17450 GCA_035046665.1 Euphysa ruthae
GAGCCATTTTCTGTATTTTCGTTCGTTGCTGTCCTGATAAACTTCGATCTGCTTGTAAACATAAACAACACACACATGCGAAGTCACTGCATTGCAAAATATTCTAACTTGTGTAAAACCTTAAAAGAAGTCATAGTTATGCATGCGCAATTTGAATAGAAATTGTGAAAACAAACGTGATCTCCTTTTTTCTTAACATTTGAGAGAAAACACGACAAGCATGGCGAACAAAAGCATCTTGAACTTCTTCACAAAAAAGGAAACGGTTACGAGCAGTAATCCCAAGTGGTAGCAGATGCTTCTTCGATATTGGTTGCCTTTGATTCCGGTTTGTCAGAGGCTGAACATGCCCTCGTTGTAGAAGTAATTGCCAACGTTACAGGAGCAGGAAAACCTACGAAACTTACTGTATATAGCGAAAAAGACAATCTCATGATAGTTAGATATGGAAACACACATGGTCCAGCGCGTGCTATTGCAAAGTTTGTACAAGAATTCCCAAAGTTAACTGACAGCACAGTTCGTACATGGATCGCAAAACATCGTAAAGAGCTTTCTACAAACAATAAAAAAAATGAAGAAATTCCGATTACTATTGGACAAAAAAGGGGTAGGCCACTATCTCTGCCCATTGAATTGGATACGAAGCTCAGAAAGTTTATCTTGAGCTTACGCAATGCAGGTGGATATATTAATCGCCATGTCGTACACGGAGTTCTCATGGATTAAATCGAATATGACCAAGTATGGATCATGATTGGATTTCAATGTATCGCGTGGATGGATCAACTATATCTACAAACGTATGAATGTCTCGAAGAATGGTTACCACATCCAGACCAAAGATCACACGTTCAATTCGGGAGGAAACTCGCTTTCTCTTTTTACAGGCGATTTCACATGCTGTTAGTTGGCATGATATCCCCGATGAACTTATAATAAACGTTGACCAAACTCCTTCGAAATTTGTTCCCACAGATAACATTACCATGGTTGTCAAAGGTAGCAAACACACCCCAAGAATAGGAGCAAGTGACAAAAGAGGAATTACTGTAAGTAACTCTATCAGAAACTCTTAACGGGGTGATGTTACCCTTCCAGCTGATCTACAAGGGCAAAACAAAGAGATCACTTCCATCTGTTGAATTTCCGGAGGGATTCTCATTGTCATATAACGAAAGTCACTGGAGCAACAAAAAAGAATCGCTAGAGTTACTAAGAGAAGTAATAAATCCATATGTTGAAAAAGTCAAGGAAGAAATGGGATCACCAATGACTCAAAAAGCCTTATTAATTTGGGATGCCTTTAGAGGTCAGAAATCACAGTTGATAACAATAGTTCGTTCAAAAAGATGGAAAGAGTTGCCTTCAGAGATTATTTCACCAACACAATAACAAAAGAGCTCCAAACAAATCCTGAGAAAGATGTAACAACCATTGAAGTGGATCTCCGGTTATCTGCTCTCAAGCCGATTCATGCAAAGGTGATGGGGGAAATTTATCAGCATTTTAAAGCCGAAGGACGCCAAACTATTATCAACGGCTGGAAAGCAGCTGGCATGATAAAAGCTGTCGCAGATGCAAGAATCCATGTAGATGATTTGAACCCGTTTGTTTAATACTGTTTGCATATCTGACATCGTTAAAACCCGTTTGTTTTCATTTTATTCCCTGAACCACGTTAATTTTATGACTTTGAAAAAGAATCTCTCTATGTTTTTGTGATGATATATAACGGGACTACAATGGAAATATTGTTGTGACAAACAATTTTTGTGCATATCTTTGCCACCATTTGTTTTTTTATCTTAATGTTTATCCTTATCCATATTTTTTGTTGTCTGTTATCTTGTCTTGTAATTTTCATAGCATATGTTTGGTAGAATAAATACTTACTGACTACATACTTACTTTCAAGAAGAAAAAATTAATTTTTTGGAAGCGTTAGATTATGCTTTTGATAAACGAAAAAAATTTGAAACACAGACATTTATTCATATTATAAGCTAACACAAGTTTGTTAGCATATACTTTTTACAAGGGGTCCCTTTTTTAATGTCTAGGTTTACAAGTAATCCTAATGTATATTTTATTCCTATTACATTCTTTTTCTTGTCTTGATTAATTTTACAGTATTTTCTATCCATTTATTAGTTTATTTATAATTTAAAATTCATTTTATTGCATTTTTACAATAATTCCATGTTTGTGTAATGGCTAAGCTACAAAATATTTGTTAGGTGGCTTAGGTTTAGCTAAATCATTATTAATGGTACAAGATTTGATTATAAAACATTTTGGTCTTAAGTTAAATGTTGCTGTTTTCTAAAATCTGGAAAATAAATATATATATATATATATATTTTTTTTTTTTCTGTTGTCACTAAAATAGGGATTCTGCAAGGAGTTATAAAGAATGAAAATTTATCTGTCATGAGTGATGCAAGACTTTATTGGTCTTTACAATTGAAAAAAAAAATCATTGACAGATCATAATTTTTGTGATGGCATGATGCATCTGTAAAAAGTTATATTTGTTTACTTATCAATGGATTTTTTTAAGTTTATAAGTTGCAAGATTAAACATAAATCTTGAAATTATATTGTTATCCATACTCTGTGTCTTTATATTGATGTTATGCAGTTGGCATTTTATTATAATATGCTAAAGGCTTTTTATATTGCATCTGGTTTAGTTTTATTTGAAATTAATTCAGGATATTGTCTTATGCATAACTGATGTTATGTTTATATCAATTTGGTATAATTTAAAAATGGATGAGAAAGACAAATTTAAATTTATGTTACAATGAAATATATTCCAGTATTTTTTTTTCAGGCTTTGTTTTAAGATATTTTATTAGCTGTTTTAGTTTTGCTGTTTTTTTATGTCTATATTTTTATGACCAAATTCCAGCTTGCTTAGCGTGTAAAATGCTCAACTTTAGAGCAACTTTCTAATCTGTAGCCCACAAAATTTTATTAGCAATACAGACCAAAATATAGGTTATATACTGTCATCGAACCACATATAATCACATATAAATATAATCAAATACAAATATATAAATCATGTATAAATGTTTTAAGAAAATTTTTATTAATACCAGGTTTTAAACTGATTGATAGTTTTTCTTGTTATTTTTAGTTGCCAAGTTTGTTTTTGCATATTATTTACGGACCAGATAGTGGCTTTTTTTTCAATCATCATGGGGCCAATTCTTCCATCAATGCCAACCCATTTGTTTCATGAATGTACTTCTTATTAACATTTTAAAGATGCTTGTTGTTGTAAAAAATTATAAAAAGTTAATAAACAAGAATCAAGAATCATTTTAAAAGCTTGCAATTTTTTAAAATCCTAGATTCTATTTGTTTGGGATTTGTAGAACGAAAAAGAAAACAATTACCTATAAATTTGATTTAATAAACTTTTCCAATAATTCATTACGTTAAAATTTCGTTGTATTTTTAGACAAGCAGTCCTTTTAAAATTACCTGAAAGTCCTAACATCTGTTAGACCATAGTAGAAACTGGCTAAGTTTCTCTCTTCTCAGGTATATGGGAAAATTAAAGCGATTTTAAATGGTAATGCTGCTGAGCTTTAAAAGTTAAAAATGCAACATATTTATTGTAATATTGTTATTACTAATAATGTTATTGTTAATACATTTTATGCATCAGGTTTTTTTTTTTTTTTTTTTTTCTATTATTAATACCTTATCATGTTTCATTTTATTTTATTATGTTTATAAATATTCAATATAGATTTACCTGAATATCGATTTTAGGAAAAAGAAAAAACTAAATAGTGCCCCAATTATTCAGAGGAAATTCTTGGTCTTTACAAGTGAAAAAAGATGATTCACGTAAATAGAAAGTCAAATATCATGGTCTAATAGGTGCTTAATATTTTTTTGACAGTAAATTCATTCCTAGTGGAAAGACTAAGTAAAAAAATCACTGATACCTAGATTTGATATAAATTTTTCAGTGTAATTTTTTATTATTTTCAAATTTTAGAAAAACAGTTAAAAGATGTCTTGGAAGTTAAGTTTAGGGCAGCCTTTGCCATTATATGAGGACGAACTCAATGTAAGATATTTTCTGTTTGTTATAAAGCAGCATTTTTATACATTATTTAGATCCAATAAACTGTTAGGCTGACTTGTATGCCCTTCATAACTAGAGTGATATATTGTTCGGAATAAATTAGTGTTTTGCAGAAGATGAAGATGAAAAATTGGCCCTAAAAACTTCGCCAAAAAATTTTATATAAAAAATCTTTTCTTTACAAATTGCTTATTAATAAAGTTTTTCATTAAAATTAACTGATGTAATTTTCAGAAATATGTGAATTCAGTTAAGTATATTTGCGTTATTCTTTATAAATCTTATTCATTCTCCAATTGTTCTAACTTTAATAATCCTGCGCTAATGCACTTATTGGGAAGATCAACCTCAATCACAATTTGTTTTTTAGCTGAGTTAAAATTATGTTTATTTGATTTTTTGTCAGGAGATCCAATGTATGCTTAATGATATGTCGACAGAGTTGGACGAACAGATTGAAGGACGTGAAAATGTGAAGCGTGAACCTTTCGGTATGTTGTTTAAAGTTTTTCATCAAATTTTTGCTATCGTTCTTTAGAACATGTAGTAAATGTTGGTAATACATGAATACTAACATTTTACAACTTAATGTATATCTTAATGATTTGCAATTGATTGCTAATTGATGATTTTTTCCTTTAAAACACTTTATTAAACATTAAACTACACAACCTTTTTTTTTTTTTGTTTAGCAAATTTGATGTGGCTAATTTAGAAAATAAATTCTTAGGCATATAATTTTGAACATTAGTAAAGATAAGGTGCTGCAAAGAACACCGCCCGTCACCAAGGCTCAATAAAAGACAGAATAAAAGTTTACATATATAATATAATTAATTTTTAAAAGTAGATCCTTTTTTATATTTGACATATATATCTTCTGTACTGCTATTAAAAATTTTTTAACGAGATTAAAAGTGAAATTTTTACTATTTCCAACCCTAAAATGTCAAAAACTTATCATGATGAACTTTTAAATCCTTGTAATATTTTTATTTGTACAAACTTGTTAATTTAAAAAAAAGAAAAAAAAAGAAACGGAAATCAGATTTTTAAAGTTAATCATTATGCTGGAAACATATTCTACAGTACATATTTTAATTTGGAATCTGGAGGCTTTTATTTAGAAATCAAGGTTATAATTAATAATTATAATATTAATTATAATTAGAGCGTTTGTTGAAAAATCTATTATTTAAGCGATGCGTTTTATAAATAGAAGTTATAATAAATTGATTCTAATAGCATAAGTCTAAAAAAAAAATTTTTTTATCAGAAAAGAACTCATCAGAACTTGCTTTCACATCTCGTGACAGTTATGTACTTGCTTGTACAGAAGGTGAGTTTGATGCTCGCTTATCCAATATGACTATTGAAGATATCAGCAGAGCAATAAAAGTTTGTGAAAATGAACTAATGGTGATTGAGGCAAGTTTATTCCTTGGAGAAATGACTGATGTAGAGTGAGTGTGTACGTTTTACTTTGTTTATATTTAAATGTTAACTTTTTGGGATATTTCAGTTGATTTCCTCATCACATTCATTATTGCTTGCGTAATGATAACTTGGCGTGATCATATTTGCTCAAAATAAAAATTTCCTTTTGTAATTTTTTAAGCTTCTATCTGAAATCAATTTCAAATTTTAACAGACAACTCCTTTAACTTTATTAATGGCATTTCCTTCCCATTGCCCCTTTGTATGATTTTTTTATCATGTGTCATAGGTTAATTTTATTTACTTTTCCTGCTCATATGTGTTTCTTAATTAGTTTATAATATTAGAAATTTTTCATTGTTGATTTACTGATGTCTGTTTTTCACTTATTTAGGATTTCAGAACTAAATGTTAGAAAAGAATTGATGAGTAAAAGGCTGACTTCCTGCAATAAGGTAAAATGAAATTTTCAGTATGTTTATTTATATCTGTATATTTACAGTCAATTTGCACATGGTGCTTATAATTTCATTTTGTTTTTATGACCCTTATTAAAACAGTATGCTTAAGTGGCAGGTAAGCTTTTAAAAACCCTTATTTTGTCCAATAAAAATTCTCTGTAGTGACTTATTAAATGAAAGTTTTTATGTTGGAAATGTTTTATTAAGCAAAGAAATTCAGTTGGCTGAGGTTAAGTTAATAATAAAAATCTTTAGTAGTTGCTTTTTTCTTCTCGTTTCTGTTATTTTATTACTTGATTTAATTTTTACTCACTATGATTTTCAAAAAAGCACTAACTTAGATTCGTTGAAAGGTGGCTTATGAAATTTTTAAAAGACGCTATTAGGCCATCCACATTTAAATGTTCTTTCATAGCCAATTCAGATATATTTTTATTCATTGCTGTTGTTAAAATGACAAATATAAATTAAAATTTTATTTTCTTGAGATAATCATAACCTCTTTGTCTATTGTCAGACTCATTGCATGATGAATAAATAATTTGCTTATCAAATAATAGGTAATAATGTGCTTATCAAATGTTTTAACATTTTAAAAATGATCATTTAGATCTATATGAACGTATCAATGCTTAAAAAAAAGTAGGCTCTGAGAAAAGTTGGCATACTCTATATACTTTTTTTTTTTTGCTAGAACCTACACAAATAGAAGAAATTCTGTCGAAATTTAGAAATTCCAATTGAAAATGATGAAATTATATATCTAAAAATATGCACAAGCAGTAAAGATAATCATTGCATTTTTCTACTTGCACACAAGAAAAAGAAATTTCATAGAATAAAATTAAGTTTTGTAGACCTTAGAGTTTTTTAAGTTTAGGGAGAATTTTTATAGGGGGGAAATTCTGAGATAATATTTGGAACGGTAATAGGAAAAATTCTGTCTTTTATTTATTATTTTTAGAAATTCAAATCTTTGAACAATCAAGATGCTGATGATGATTTTATGCAGTTGGTTACATCAACAAGTGTGGCCAACACTTCTGAAGATGAACACGAAACCAGTATTTTAGATGATGATAATGAAGATGAGGATGTATTAACGGAACTATCACCTTGTGGTCCTCCTAAACCTAAACGTAATATTACTAGAGAAAGCATGTGTACAAAAGAACTGGAGGATATGACTTCAGAACAGTTAAGGGTGTGTAAGCAGAAGCTATATTTTATAATTACTATTTTATTTATTTGTTTATATATTTATTATTTATTATTTTATTTATTTGTTTATCATTTTATTATTTTGTTACTAAAGCGCTCACCTGGTTTTGTAGATAAATATTTTCTCAACAAACTATCATTTTTCTTTATGTGTGTGTAATATATGATAACCAATTTAAAATAAAATAATGTTTTGATCCTTGTAGCTAATAAGCTGAACCCAATGTGAATTTCTTTAATTTACTAAGATGCTTCTAAACACTCATAACTTTATTAACATCCATTACACATTAATTGCTCTTATTCAGTTATTGACAAATCTGTTATTATTTTGTGTTTATTGAACTCAATTGTTTATAATACGCTGAAAATTCAGGCACCATTCTACCAGAACACCTAAAAACTAAGGATGACACCAAAGAAGGTTAATAAACACATTAGTGTTGAATTTATGAAGCAAAAACAACACCTGCTGAATGTATCATTGCTTAACAGTTCCAATATAAAGTGCACAAATGTTTCACAAACGTTTGATGGTTCATTTGATTTTGACTATGATTGTTTACCATTTACAGTATTTTGTTTTATAGCATTTTTCTTCATGTAATCTGCTGAAAAGCTCCTAACAACAAGAGCTACTAAATACTCTCCACATAAATATAAGTCGTAGACAAGATATATTGGTCTTAAAAAATGCATAAAAAAGATATTTAAAATATCCTTATTCACTTTTCTTACCTTATTATTTGCTACTGACTCTGGTCCCGAATCCATTATTTGCTACTGACTCTGGTCCCGAATCCATCAAGTATTTATGTGGGATTCACAGTATTTATGTTTTTAGATGTTAATTTGAAAAGGTAATATTGAATTGTTTTAATATGTCTTGTATTGAATTGTTTTAATATATCTTACTGTGTGTTCATTATCTGTTTTGATTATTATATTTTACTGTAAGCTTAGATAATTTTTATGAGGAAGAATGAAATTTATCTTTCTACAATTTGCTTACTTGTCTAAATGTTTCTGAATATGCACAAATTGCTTTCATCTGTTAGCAAATCATGATCAGGAAAAATATTTTTAAATATATATATGCCAACACACTGGATAATTATATCATGTCGTTCTTAATGAGTTTAGTTTTGGTGCCTCCTAAATGATTAAAAATTTATTTTTGATGTTGTGAGGAGCCCTGATTTTTCTGAAAAATTCTTGTTGGAATTTGGTACAAAAAGAGGTTTTTTCTAGTTTTGATATTTCTGATTTTTTGCATGAAATTAAGGATTATTAAGGGAAATAATATGACAAAGCCAAATTTCTGAAAATATTTTCACCTCATTTTGGGGTAAGCGAGGAAAAAATAGACCAAAAATCTGTATTTTTTTGATTTTTATACATGAAGTTTTATGTAAAATATAACAATTAAATGATTTGTTCCAGGTTTTGTGAAAATTCTTGTTTTTGCTAAAACCTGGGTAAACAATTTTCTGGAGATCAATTCATATATATTTTTTTGACATGAAGTTAAAGGTTATCAGGCAATGAACGTGACAAAACCAAATTTTTGAAAAATTCTCTTAAGCTTGATTTTGGGTTAAACAAAGCAAAAATAAATTGAAAATTTGTGTTTTTCAAATTTTTCTTTGAATCTACTTGTTCGCTTTTTAAAAGTTAAATGTAAAAAAAAATAAAATAAAAGGCATATTCCAGAGTTTCCAGAAGTTCAAATTTTGCTAAAATATGGGTAAACGAGGCAAAAGTAATCATTTTTAGGTTTTGCGTTTATTCATTCATTTGTTTCGTGAGGTTAAATTATTGTTAGCTTGATTTTTTAGTAAATGAGCTTTTATACGTGTCCAGGTCTGCAATGCATTAGCTATTTTATGTCTTGTTGTTGAAGTTTAAGATTTTTTTGTGATTATAATATTTTTTTTTTTTTTTTAATTTTGTGACAATCATTATAAAAATATAAAACAATTTTATGCTGAAAAAATTTTCTTGAGTTAAATTGTTTTCTTTTCAAATTATTTAACTGAAGAACTTTTCAGTGTAATTGTGCGTTTGTTGTAAACAACAGCCTTGCTTTAAAACATAATGTTAAATTAAAAAGTCATTGTTTTAAATGAATGTTTTTCTCCTTATTTCAGGCTATTTTAAGACACAACAGCGTACCTTTTTGTGATGATGCATCAATAGAATCTTTAAAGACGCTCATACAAAGTGAGGTGTTACAAACTCGACCTATCAACAAGGTATTGTCATAATGCAGGCTAATGTAATATTGATTGTCTGGCAAACTCTTGGTGAAGCATTAAAATTTGTAACCACTGCCCTAAATGCCATGAATAAGATGGAATGTCTTGTCTCTTGTTTCTATCGACAGATAATTTCAGAGTTACAGAAAAAGTGTCAGTTTATTGACTGTTCTTTTTTTCTTTTTCATTGCGTTTATTTTTGTCATTATGGTTCTCCTGGGCTCAATTTTAATTTTTTTATTCCAGAATGGTCAAAACGTACATAAATAGAAAAACTTGCAACTAAAAATTTTTAAATCTTTCTATCAGTGAAATATTGTATGATTGTCCTCCCGACTTGTTGAAAAATTTACATTTCCGCCTCAATCTAAAAAGAAAAATCTACACACCGCATTTGTTTGTAAGAAGATAATTAATTTTGATAAAATTTTTTTCAAATCGAATGCAATTCTTTGTGCAGGAAATCACTAAAAATGTAATTTGGCAAAAATGCGTGCAAATATATCAGTTATAGTTGTTAGTAAAAATGCCTATGTACACGGCAGTAATAGTTAAAGGTTTAATATGTTATTATTAGACTAGTTAAATTTGGCATGTTGCTAAAATAGCATGTAAAACGCTTTAAACATTCTTATGAAATTTTTGTTACACTTTGCTTTTTTTCTTCAAATAAGGCATGATAGCTTGATTGATTTTGCCTTATCTGATATAAATTTCCCAATTGCACAGTATTGTCATATCAAATTGTGATTTGTTTGTTTTAGTTAATCTTTTATATAGGTTTTAAGCACCTGGACCTATAGAAGACACCTACGTGTCTATCTTTTTTTCGCAAGATTCACAGGCTTGCTACTGGGTTACTGGTATTCTATAGCAAAATTCTTTTTTAGAACCTGATCTCCTATTTAATGTTTTTTTTTTTCAGTATAAGGTGCTATAATAATCCGGATCTTAAGACTTCACTCATCTCTGTCATTTCATCTGCTTATCTGGATCTTATTCTACCAAAATTTTATAGTAGTTTAAGTAGTATTTATTAGACATGTTACTGTTATTTTTATAATTATATGCAAGTAGTATTTATTAGAAAAAATAATTAGTAGCTTTCAAATTTGCCTGAAATTTGTTTTCTATCATCAAAAGCTGTGATCCTTCAGGTTATTGCGAGCGAAAATGTATTCTGAACGTATGTTGTTAGTCACTGCTTGTGTTTTTTTGCTGATATGGCCAGCAAAGCATATAAAGGCCCATGTCTTTTGATAAATATTTTTCTGCAAAGATTTATCTTCCAGTGGTGCATATGACCTCATTTTGAGATACAAAAAATTGTGACCAAATATTAGGAGCAATATTATGTTGTTATTTTTCTTATGGAATGGAAATCAAAGGCTGAGATATAGGCAATTTTTGTAGATAAAAGAAGATGATCGAAACATCATGACTGAGTGGGATCCTGTAAGTGATTATTCTCATTGTTTCATTCCATCCTCAGGTATGTCATTTAAAACAAGCTTATATTATTTATAAATAATGTTTTCCAAGATTATGGTTAATCTACAAAATAAGAGGCTTTAAAAATTAGATGACTCTAGAAATAAATTTGTGTACGTGTTTTCCTTATATTGATATAACTTTGAGATAGTATTTATTTTTATTTTTTGAAAAGTCCAGGCTATAAATCATTTTAATTTTTTTACAAACCTGGCTAAGTTGGTTGATTTTAGATTTGATAAAATTTGCAACATTGGACATCGTCAACATATAAACTGTCATTCCCATCCTTAAATCTTCTGATTTTCAACTATCGCTCTGTTTGAATATCTACTACCTTTAAATTTCGCTATAACAGAGTTTTTACCTTCTAGCTTCATCTTGAAAGTACATTAATTATACGGGATCGCCAAATATTTTATTTTAAACATTTCTATTAATTATGTTTTAATTTAGACGCTTTTACTTCATGATGTATTCAGTAAATACACATTAGAGTCAGTGTTGAAGAGGAAATCAGATAAAATGAAGGTTTTTATTTATTTTAAGGCTTTGGACTTTGGACCTTTATGATGAATTATATAAATAGAAGTTGGACAATAAACCATATTACCATAGAGTCCCTTATTTTGAAAATGTTTGAAAAAGAACTCGAAAATGGAAAAAATTATTAATAAAAGCCTAAAAAATTACATACCAGTTTTATTTAGCTTAGAAGTTGAAATAATTTTAGCGGTAATTTTCAGCTGTTTATTATAAGGGTAAACGCTTTGTTTTTCTTGTGGTGTTTGTGCTCCTGCTTTCAAATGCATTTCAAAATGAGGTGGATCTAACAATATTTAGTATTTAGGATTTTTGTTTTATAGTAAATGCGTATTTTTATGATATTAGATATTTTTCTAGGCTAAATTTTTTTTAAAGGCAAGACAATCTGTTGCGGAGAATTTATCTTTTCTGCAATTCAACTTCGAAAGATAATGAGAAAATCTTATTTTGAAATTTTTCAAGATTACTTGCCAGTTTATGCATGTTTACACAAGTATAATACCACAATATATAGAACATTAGCTTAAGAGCTTATAAATCATGGATGTGAAATGTTCTTTGAAATGAAATTTATGTAAATGGTCACACTGGGATAAAAAGTTTTTTATTAATACAAATAACTTCATTGGCAGGCACATTGTTTTGTCATATTATATTATATTATTATTATATTATATTATTATTATACATCAGCTTTTTAGCAGCTAATTACTATTTTTAGTAATTATTAATCTTAGTAAATATCAATTTTGAGACTAATTTACAGAGATTTAATTTTGATCTTTAATTTATAGATTATTTGTTTTTTTTTTTTTTTTTTTTTATATTTTAAATATTTAGAATAAACAGATGCAGGGAATGCAGGGATATTTAGAGAAATTACCAATGAATCAAACAAAGGTAGGTAATTTGCTTACCTTGCTGAGTTTTTTGATTTCTTTTCACATTTAAGTATATGGCATGAAAAAATCTTTTTTGCTATTTTTAGTCATAAAGATAAGAATTAAGAAACCTTTTTACGTTTATCATTTTTTTAAATTCCGAAAGATGATCAAATTTCGCTTGTATGGTTTTGTATCAAAATGATTTTTAGACTCCTGATGCTCCACTTATATTCAAAACGTTTTTACTAACATTTACCAATAAATATATAATATTAATGTAACAAATATATTTATATTAATATAACAATAAAATAATTTTATGTTTAGATAATATTGAAAAAAATTTAAGCCAATGTAATGAAATAAACATTTTGAAAATTGGCATTTTTTTTTTTTTTTTTTCTTGCGAATCTCTTTGACAAAAAATTTTATGGCACTGGGTTTAAATTTGATTAATTTATTTAATATATTTAATTCTACTTATAAAAATAACAATCATTATTGCTCTATCTTCCCTCCTTAATGTAAAACCTTTTTTCATTGTTTTAAAAAATCCTAACAGAAATGATTTATCTAACAAAAAGAAATCTTTTATTGAAGGTTTAATTTTTTTGGTATGGAACTGATGAATTTACCTGTTGTTTTTACTTTAATAACTTTTTTTTCCATCATTATCAAACCCTCTTAAACCCAAATAAATTTCTATTTTTGCATGCTTATTGCAAACACCCAATACTCAATGAGCTTTTAATGTTCCAAAAAATATCAAAGTGTAAGTTAAGGTGAGACCAATTTGATTCAAATTTAAATAAAAGAATTTAAATAAAGAGCACACTTATAAAACTTTTTATAAAGGTTTTATAAGTGTGGCTGGGAAGGAATGATTTTACTGGGGTGCCTTCTTCCGCGCGCCATAAATATATTCATGTTTTTCCGTATTTTCATGTAGCATTTAAATATATTCGTTTTTAGTGTTTAGCAAGGTTTTCTACAGTGCTGTAGACTTTTTTTTCAGTGTTTTATCTTACGTATAGGCTTGAATATATTTCCAAAATTTTCTCTCTTGGCATGGTTAAAGGGGTATCTCATTATTACCGGAACCCCAAACCTGCTTCCCATTAGTCTTCTATGTTTGCCCAAATGTTACTTTGGACCAGTACAAACAAGACATCAATGTTCAGCTTTAATTTCAAATCTTATTTCAGTTTTAATTTCAAAAAGTGAGCATAATTTAGATAATGAGCTGCTTTTGGGTGTTAAATTATGTTTCTATTTTGTGCATTTGTAATGCTCTGCTTCCATATACCAACCAATTGCCCAAAACAAAATTTTTGTGATAATTTGAATTCAATGATATTAAAATTATTAAATATATTTACAGTTTTCCTATATATTGCATTTTTTTCCCTCGTTTTTTCTTTTTTTACAATATATATTTATGGTTTATCAAATTAATCACCCCCTTCCTTTTTATACTATTGGTTATATGAGGTGATCTTTGTTATTGAGATGGATATTTTTGTGTTCGCTGCGATGTAGGATGAAATATTTAGTATCCAAGGTCATGAAAAATTAAATCACAAATATAAAAAATTGTAATTTCTCATAATTTAAATGAAAAAGAGAAAGATCAAAAGAATAATTAGAATCTTGGAATGTAAAGTTCTTCAAAAAAAAAAGGTCCCAAAAGTGTTTCGTCTGAGTGATACTACTGCATTCGGAAAAATCAGTCACTGTATTACAGTATTTTCACAGTATTTTTTGGTTAGTTACTTTGATTTTAGTTTTTTGTAAAGTTAGAAAAGTCTTTTTAAAAAGTTTTATTGGATTTTTTTTTTTTTTTAGCTGGTTATTTTTTTGTGGGCATTTATTTGGGCGTCCATAGCAGTTCACCACTATGAAATCGTACCTGGATGTGTCCCTGCAAAGTTTTATCTTACTTAGCCATTAGGGTTTTTGATCTTTTCATTTTTTTTTTTTTTTTTTTTTTTTTTTTTTTTTTTTTTTTTTTTTTTTTTTTTTTTTTTTTTTTTTTTTTTTTTTTTATAATAAAAAAAAAGGTCTTTTTCTTTCAATTTACGATTGTACTATTGTTTCTATTTTATTTTAGGTAAAGGCTTTCAAGGGATGGAAGAAACGATTTTTTAAATTATGTGCTGGCATATTATTCTATTATGAGGTATTTTAGTAAAATATAGGCTGAAATGATTCGATTGGTGTATTTATTACAATGTGTTTTTGTTCGAAATCGTGTGCTAAATAGTTGGTTTTTATGTGGTATTTTAACCCTAATCCAATTTGTTAATTTCAAACCTTTATTATTATTACACCAATCTGCCATTTGATATTATTTCCCATTTTCATTTGCATAAATCTGCATATGTAGATATTTTTTAGAAACATATAAATCTGCTTTACCAGGTTTTTTTCTAGAATATTCATTAATTGCTTTTACACAAAGAATTTATGAGAAAAAGTTTTTGAATTACCTTTGATGACAAAAGAGATCATTTTAAAAATTTTTTTGAGAATTACTAAACTCAGTAAAGTCAAAAATAAATATTTTTGTTATTAACTTAGCATTTTAATTGGCTGAATGGTAGCCAAAAGGGTTAAATTGGGTTAAAAAACGGTTAAAGTTTAAATCTAACTGAAAAAATCTATCTTTGCTAAAATTTTTGAGTGAAATAAAAATTTTTTCTGATTTGTTAATATTTTTTTTTTTTTTTTTTTTTTTTTTTTTTTTTTTTTTTTTTTTTGATATCCCTATTCAAATAGAAAAACTTTATTAAAATTTTTTTAGAATCACAACACACATACTTATCTTGGAAACATTGATCTTCAAAATGCAGTGGTGAGTTTAAATAACCACACATTTGAGTCCAATGAAAATAGCTGCTTCTAACTTGATCTAAACAGAGATTAGAACAGCAATTGTTTATCTTGAGAATATTTACTTACAATAATAATATTTTCTTATAATTATTATTTAAAATTATACGCGGTTAGCTCATTCAGTAGAGCCTCTGACTCCCAACTACAAAATTATGGCTTCAAATCCGGGGATCGCTCACTCAGCATATGTGTGGCACTTTGGTGCAATCTTTAGCTTCCTGCATTGTAGGGGATATTACAAAAGTTGCAATTATGCGAAATTTCATTATTTTAAATACGAAAACAAATCCTTTTTAAATGTGCAGTCCAGTTGTTATGGTTTCAAATTTTTGTTTGTTGAACATTATAAAAAGCACGAAAATAAAAATAAATTATTACGGCATTCCTAATTTTTTGGAGACTTTGTTGTCCATCCATCGCAAAGTTTCAAGTTATGTTTTAAGAGTGAAAGGAGCTCCATCTAGATAGTTGTTATTTAATAACGAAATTGATGTAAAAATAGAAATTAACTTCTTGGTATTACTATAGATTTAAATTAGTTTTACTAGTCACATCTGGAAATTATATATGCAGGCCCATAACAGTCTGATTAGACTTGTAAGCTCCTTAGATGTGAAGGAGTGTACATAACTTTGTTTTAAATTACTTTTTATATTGCCCACTAATATGAATGTTTTGTAAGAAAACTGGCTATATTGTAATTCATCAGTTACAAAAAAGAGTTTTAAGGACGATTCATCAGGACTTTTCTTTGAGTTTTGACGAACTATTGTTGTTAGAAAATACAGTCAAGGTTGATACAAAACATCTTCATCTTCTGATGATTGAGAGTTACAAGTCTGAAAATAAAATTAATTAATTAATGTGGGGAAATTTTGAAATAAAGTAAATCCCCTGCTCTTTACGGATCGGTTGTATTTTGACACTCCCTCTGGCAAAATCATTCACATACGAAATAAATTCCCTGTTGTCTAAAGCCTGGAGCAGTCTCCAAATTTCTTCAAAAAACTGGGAATCTTTATCTCTTTTTAAAAGATCTGGCCTCACCTAGAACTGCAAGTCTTGTTCTTGTATTATTTTCTATTAGAATTTATAATTTTTGTTATGGATTTTTTATTTTAAACACAAAAATATTTGTTGGTGTGTATTAGTTTATCTAAACTTTGTATTTATTTATAACTATGGTGTGTACCAACGTTAAATATATATATATATATATAAATAAATGAATCCAACACTACGAAATGTACTTTTTTAACCAGATTATTTAATTATTTTTAAAAAACAATATAAAGGGTTGTTAAGTTCCTAACCATGCGTTATCAACCAGTTTTAAAAGTGAAACTTCTTAATTCTATATAGAATTATCACCGAAGCATTTTTTGCCAGTAACTTTAATTTAATCCTGTCCGTCCAACACAGCAATATCTTGGCTCGCCACAGCAATATGCTTACTTTAATATAGACTTCAAATGTTTAATTGTTTTGGGACAATGTGCAAATTGTCTGATAAACCATTACAGTTTAAATTATGTATTAAAAATATATTTTATTTTACCTTGAAGTGTCGTTTGTAAATACATCACAAATTTAGATGCTGGGCTAAAATCACTTACTAACACAATGCTTCACTTTGCCTTCTGGAAACATTGTTGGATAATATAAATACTATTAATATAAATACTATTAATATAAATACTATTAATCCACTCAATTTAATACTTAACTCTTTTCAACGTTAAAATTATTTGATTTTTATAAGTACTAATTTTTTTCAATTAGAATTACAAAGATATTTATTTAGACTTTAACTGATGGATATGAGTAATTATGTATTTATTTATTCATTATAAAAGTATAGCTTATCATTTTTCTGGAGATTTCTAGATTTTTCAAAAAATATATTTTTTGGAAGTCGATTAATCACTAGGGTGCTTGTTTTAGTTTGAAAATGGTTTTTCTTCTTTTTAAATAAAAATTTTTTATAATATTTATAGATTACAGCTGAAGAAGGAAAAATCATTAATATTTCACAGGTTAGAATTGTTATTCTGCTAAACATTCTCTCTATCCCCATCGTTTACTTCGAACAAGACAAAAAATATATATTTATATATATATATATATATATATTTATATATCT
>JAUZNK010039433.1:0-12023 GCA_035046665.1 Euphysa ruthae
TAGTTGTAAATATTATACCCTGTGAAAAGATTTTCTAAAATCTCCTATTTGGAATATGGCAGTATTTTTTTATTAAAAAGGTTTTTCCTATTGTAGTAATTTTGTCTCTTTATAAATCAGTGATTGTGAAACCCCATATTTCGCTACCAAGTTATATTTTTAGAATTAAGAAAGAATTGAATTCGTATTACGATTTATCAAGATGTGAACTCTTAGTAAAAATAGTATGCAGGAATGAGGATTTTACTAAATTTGCACTTAAAAACACACTTCTAAAAAGAAAAAGAAGCAGTTTCGGCATACTAACTCAAGCACGTGCCTGGAACATTCTTCTGCATACTATCCAACTCTTTGTAACAGTTTAACAGGAGAAGTGCCTCGCAAACCTTTTCGTTTAATTTTTTTATTCTGAAATACTCTTTAAAATTACACAAAATTCTCAAAGCAAGTTCAATTAACCAGATGGTTTACCTGCAGCTGGTTTCTGTAAGAAACTTTATATTGATCGGTGAAATCGGAAATAAAAAGAGTCTTAAGGAAACCTACATGTGGGAAATATGTTTAAATTTGACGCAACTTTTTGGTTTGATCAATTAATTAGACGGTCGTCTATTTCGCTTTTTAACCATTGAATTCAATTTCATTAGTTAGGCTAAAAACGGCTTGCACATTATAGGCGCTTTAGCTAACTTTTCTGGTAATGATCTGACGGTAGTATGCATTATAAATGATTTTTATCACAAAATAAAATTCTCGTGACTGGGATAAAGTTTTGCAGGCAGAATCCTCATCTCAGAAAAAATTAATTGAAGGCAACATGCATAACAATAGTTTGACTTTAGAGGTATTTATGGCTTTTGAGGCAAAACTTCCAGATCCAACTACGGTTGCATAGTATGATTAAACTACCGTAAATCGCGCAAATTTATGGCTTTTACTAGATTAATGTTTTTTTTTTGTTTATAGAAATAACTTGTATTTATGTTTTTTCCTTATCACATTCTATAATACGAAAAAAATTTTTTACCTTTTTTTTTTTTTTTTAATCTATGAGAATAATTTTCGTTTTTCTTCAAAAAATATTTTTTCTTCAAATTTATTTTTTCTTTAGAATCTAAAAAACCATGACCTTGTTAAATTCAATCGTTCGTTTTTCAAATAAAGCTGCAATGCAACCAATGCTTTATATTTTTGAACTTCAAAATTATTCGCCGTTCTATGCTAACTATTGCCGATTTTCATATTTTAAAATTTGATGTCTTTTATGTAAACTTGCTTGAATAAATTAAAGTTGCATATTTTCAGTAAAAAACATTTTTTACACAAATTTAAAAAAAAAAGATAAAGGAATTTTTTGACGTCATTTGAAAATTACAGCAGTTGGCAAAATGTACACCTGGCCCGGCCTGAGATAGGGTCTAAAATTATTAGTAAAAGTATTATCTCTTTATCTTACTGATATATCTCAGCCTCTGCTTATTTGAAAAAATATAATTTAACAGATATATATATATATATATATATATAAAGCGTTAAAGAAAAAAACTTCTCGGAAAATTTCTTCTTAGATAAATCCCCACTAGAAAATACCCCGAAGAAAATCGCCATACAGGAAGTAACCTCTGAAAAAAAGCCCCCTTCCTCCTCGACAACATTCCGATTTTTTGGATATGTTCTATCACTTGCAGGGGAAGCTAGAAAAAATAAGTTAACAATTTTTTGATGAAGGTGTCTAAAAGCATCAAACTCGCAGCTGCATTAAAAAAAAAATTGAAGCATATCGCATTAGAAAAAGTGCTAACCCTTGAAAAAGATGCCTAAAAACATTAATCTAGCATATTCTGGCGCCAATGTTACATATGTTTTTGTTAATGAAAACAAAATATGAAAAATTCAAGTTGTTTGACTCATCAGTAACAACAGAAAAATGAAGATCATAGAATCTCAGAAAAGAATTCGAGAAATAATCCGTTAAGGGTTTGTTTATATTTTTCAAAATGGTTAGCAAATGTTACTCGATCTTTTGAATGCGTGTGGCGAAGAAAATGATATCCACATTAGTGGACAAAAAGTAGTTTAAAACAAAGCTATGTAAAATAGGCCTTGTCTGCTTGAAATCTAAGGAACTTGTAAGTCTAATCAGACAGAAAAGTTTGCTATTGGCCTGCATAAATAATTTCCGGACGTGGCTAGTAAAATTTAATTTTCAAACTATAGTATAATACTAAAAAGTTTCACTTATTTTTTTTACATGAAATTGTTTGTTAAATAGTGAATATCTAAATGGAGCATCTTCCACTTCTAAAAATATAATTTGAAACTTTGTAGGATTTGCTATGTTAGAATTGTAATCAAACCACTCCTGAAATCGGGAAACGTCATTTTGAAGACGAGATTTTAAAAGATATATCACAAGCGCATAGGGTATTATCGTCTGCAAAGTTACAAATATCGCAGTCAAACACAAAAAAGAACATTTCATTAGTAAAAATATTAAAAAGGAGAGGCCCAAGTATAGATCTTTGGGGTACGCCTAAGATAACATCCAACCATTTACTAAATGTTGAACACAGCTCAATTCTTTGTATCCTAGAACTGAAGTCGCATTTAATGAAATACAAGCTTTTGACGGAGAAGCCATATGCAGCAAGTTTAGCGACGCAAAAATCATGAATAATTCTCTTTATCTAATCTTTTTTATGAGCAGGGATTATATTGGCCCACTTCAATTCATCAGGGAATGTTCAATTGTTAATCGAAGTATTGATACAATCTGCGACGATGATCATGTGCATTATGTGCCATTATATGTCTATGTGCCAGGGTTTTTAGGATCTGGAGTGTAATGTCATCACTGCCCTATTTTTAGTTTCATGATGACATTATACTCTTCCTCTCGTTCAAAGTGGCTAAAATTTTGTAAGAGGAGTTCCGGATCAAAATTAGAAACTTTATGCTGCCTTTAGGTTTCTGAGATAAGGCCAAAAAAAAGAAACCATGGTTGAGTATTTAAAGAAAAAGTAATATTAGCAAAATAGCTATTAAATATCTCTGCAAGTGCTTTCTCGTCACAAATAAGATGTCTATTTTCAAGAAGAATAACTTTAAAAAGATTTGTTATGATTATAAACTGGAAGTAACAGCCACTTTTTATTGCCACTATTTTTATTAACATCTAATCTCATAGGCCTTTTAAACCCAGGGATCATGAACTGGTTTTCCTGGAAAGAAAAGTCTAACTTAGTATCTGCCACTGTTAAGATGTGAACTTGATTTGCTATTAGTTAAAGTAAGTAAGTAAGTAAGTAAGTAAGTATTTATTCTGCTACAAACAAATATACATTAGCTATGAAAATTACAAGACAACAGCAAAAAAAAAAAACAATAATAATAAAAAAACACTAACATAAAAACAAATGGTGGCAAGGATAGGCACAAAAATTGTTTGTCACAACAATATTTCCATTTTGGTCCCTTTATACATCACAGACAAAAACAGATTAAACCAAAGCATAGTTAAAAAATTTTTATTATTATTATTATTTCAGAAAGCAGAGAAAATTTATAGCGCAAAGAGTAGATGTTCACGTACGATAGAATTTGATTATTCGAGAATTTCTTACTTGTGTTAACAAGGGATGAGAAATCACTACTAGGTAATAAAAAAAAGATGGAGCATCTACATATAAAAGGAGAATTTAAAGATAATCACACAGAGCAGGTGCAATATTTATAATAGAAATTAAGTTATCAGCAAACTTTATTAATCCATTATTATTGAGATGCAAACCATCATTCCACAACTGATTTTTTTTTTTTGGATGTTTGAATTATCTACAAAAACAAAAAACCTTTTTCCATGCACAAATTTGCAAAAACACTATTTACATTAGTTCTTCGTAAATTAATATCAGGTAATCTTCTTGGAACAAATCCAGATATCACGACCTTAGACACACCACTATCTTTGCACTTTGATTCAATAGATATTATTTTATTTGCAGTATAAATATCAGTAAGAGGGGGTGGAGGATTTTCACAACGGGGAGGTGACACGTCAGTCATCCCGCAGTGAATTATTGCGAAATAATGTGAAAACTGTTCCAATATCTGTTGGACGTAGAAATAAAGTACAGAAAAAGTAGCATCAGGAAATGAATTAAAATGACAACTGCTATCGTTTAAGCATGAATTAAATCGTCGAGGCCTTATTCTTCGTTATATGATGTCGGAGAAAATTATAACTAGTTTCTTGTTTAGTTTTCGTCGTTAAAATTTCGTCATAAATTGGAGTATTAGTTGGGTCTTGGTTGGTTACTAATAACTTAAGTAAGTCTTGAGACGCTAAACAGCAAGTTGAATATTAAGGTTCTCTTCATGGTTAAGAGCAGCATATCTATTATTTATGGTCAGTATTTCTATAATGTTAGGACTGGAGATACTTCTTATTGAAACAACGTCTATCATTATTTCGGTTATTATTGTTATTGCTTTTGTTAATATTTATTTTATGATGACTTCTTGAGGGGAACTTCAACGAAAGGAGTATTCATCCCATTGTTAATAGGTAACTTACATCTGTTATTATTAATTATTGATAGATCTTTTAATAGTACCTCGACAGCTTTATTTTAATTTTTAATTTCGTCATCTTTTAAGGTTTTTATAGCTTCCTTTTCTAGATTAAAGTATTTTTTTGACTCTCGAAATTAACAGATGTGAAGTAAAATTTTAAGTCGTCAAACTGCTGTTTAATAGACATATTATCCAGTTCATTTTCAGGCTTAGTTCCAAAATTTTTGTACGGGCTATCATTTGACTTTTTGGAAATTCATTGATGCTCTTAAAAAGAATAGTGGTTGAACACAGCTGATATGATTCAATTAGAACCGGGTCATCCTCCAATCTGAAGAATCACCATAACACAAAATTGCAAACAGGTACAATAAGTAATATTAAAGCAAACTGTAAACAATACATATTAGGTGTTAGGTAAACCTAACTACCAGTAAAATAGAAATAATAGGTAATAATAATAGGTAAAATAATAATCGATAAGAAATAATCGGTAAGCTAAAGAGAAATAACTCAAAAAAAAAAAAGTGGTAATTCAAGTCTACCCGATACATTTAGAAAAGATATTAAAATATTGAAGAGGTTAATGTCCAACTCAGACTTTTCATTACCATATAGTAATATATGCACTAAATTTGCATCAAAGAGATTAGGTATACTTTCAATTAATTCAACAAAGTTGCCAAATAGGAGTATTCTGTTTGGAATAAACAAAGGACGTCGCAAGTGTTCAGTCGTTTTAGATTCAAAGATTCCACAATTGCAAACAAGAACAAGAGCATGAGCAAAGTTTTGACGAACTTATACCACGAGGATCCATTATGTTAGAAACAGACATTGATTTGGGACGACTAAAATGGAGAAGAGAATTCTTGAAAAGAGAGACTGGTATCTATTGCTTTATAACATATTACGACCATAAACATTTCGAAAATATGTTAACAAGCTTGGGTTCGATCGCCATAATAACATAAATTAACAATCTTTGGTTTAATCGCCATAATAAAATAAGTTAACAAGCTCGAGTTTAATCGCCATAATTAATGTCCATGTATTAGAGTGTGACTCAAGTTCCTGATAGCAATCTCAATTGAACCGTTTATTAAAAGTAGAAATATTTATTTCATTTAGGAATGTTTAGATTTTCTATTATTGCAACAAGAATCAAAAATAACGCAAAATCATTATATACTTTATGCTTAATAATCTTTAGCTAGAATGGTCATTTGATCACAAACATTAGGTCAATTAGCAATTAGTGGCTTAAAAGTTGTTGGGCAAGATTTGCGAAGTGGATTCAAAAAAGGGTGTTTCAGTTTTTTCATTTAGACTTTTAATCCAAATTTGACTTATCATAGTTATCCCAATCAGTGCTTGTCATGCTTTTGTGGCTAAGTTGTTTAAGCGTATAACAGTAGGGTGCCAATTGTAATCCCGAGCTCTTGGTGAGTTAGAAGCAATTATTATACGAAATATAAAACGAAAAGCAGCTCGACTCTCATAAAGAACTGTTTTCTCTTAAAATTTTGAAAAGTTAACTACGACATCTAACTCATGTTCTAATAATAACGAACTTTTAATAATATTTCAAAATCACATGGAAATATTACATTGTGTACAAACAACAGAAACTGGTAGTTTGATTCGTAATGTCGACGTCCATATTAAGTCTAAATGTAGTCGCGTGACAAAATTTAGAATCGTTTTCGACATGTCTAAAATAAGCCATTTAAACGTAGAAAAGCGTGACTCTTTAGACTTAGAATAGATGTCGATGCAACGTCGAACAGTATGAAAAATCACAGCTTTCACTTTTATTTTGCTATGCAAGGTTGGAAATTATACATCAAAACAATTATGTAGTGTTATTGCTGGAACAACAGATTTAGTGTGACGTGCCGATAAGTTTGTATAAGTGCAGATAATTTTAGCGCTATGCATATTATCAGAAGGCAAGAAAATTATTAATAAAAGTGAAGTAAAATCGATAAGGCGAAATGTAGCATAATTTGTTTTAAATGTTGCTGTATTTATTAATTTTTGTTTTTGTTTTTTATGTTCAACTTGTAAATGTTTAATCGGGCTCACAGCTAGGTTTGTTTATTAAACTACTCTCTCTTCCCGTAGTGTAGGTGAAATTCCATTTTATTCATATTTGAATATTCTTTGAAAAATGTTATGAATGGTGGTTTGTGTGGTTATATACATAGCTGGCATGCCATCATAAGGATGATATTTTTTCTTGGATACTGCCCTCTCATGAATGCAAAAAGGGCAGTTATCTCCGTTAGGGACATAATATGATATACGGACGGTATGGGAGCCCCCAAGTTATGAAATAATGTTATTTAGATATATAGTGTTTATTGAGACAAGCACAAGTAATGTAGGGTCCACGTAATTGGAATGCACCATAAACATTGGCGCCCAATTGTGTAGCTACAATGTGTGAAGCATATGTTAAATTTTACAACAACACAAAAAAAACAGTGCTTCAAAAGAATCGAGTATTCAGGAAAGCTTTAATGAAGAATATATTTGGTAAGTTTTTGAAGATTACTGTATTCTTTGAAATGTTCACTGTGTTTTCACTGCCCCTTTTTAAAATTTTTGTTGGACGAAGTTGTACGCCTGAAAAAAAAATTGGTGTCTGTACGATTTACTTTTTACCACTTTTCCATATTTTTTATTGTATTATAAATTTGTGACCCTTTCTGCTGCCATTAATGAATAATATCCCGTTATTAATTATTGAATACTAATAACTATAAGCAAAAATTTATCTGTTGTTTAAAATAAGTAAAGACCCAGGACTAATCCTTAAACAATTTTATAACATTTTTATAAACTAATTACATTTTCATTTCTTGTTTAACTTTTTTTTTTATTCAGTTCTTGTACCCAAATCCCCCGATATGCCTCTACCACCGACAACATCAACCCCAACATCAACCAAGCTGTCCAGTTTTAAAACTCCTTAAACAAACAAACAAACATGGCAAAACTATTTTCCATCTTATTAAAAAATAAAAAAATATATATTTCTGTACATTTTAAATAAATTCTATTCGTCAAAAATCATGCTTTAAATTGAATTTTATTGTCACTTATTATATTTTAATTAATATTTTTTATCAGTGTTATAATTTTAATTTTTTTCCTTTATTTTTTTACCTTTAGCACAAAAGCTAAATAACGAGAGGAAATATCCAGTTTAACGCAAACACGGTACCCACTAACAAAGGAAAAAGTAAGTTAATATTTAGAAAAAACAGGGTGTTTTACTGTCTGCTTTGTTACCTTGTGAATTTCAACCCAATTTGTACCTCATAGGGATGTTGGATATTATGTCTGAATGAAGTTCGGCTCTGACTTGAGTTTAACCACTACAGCTAACCTGGATGTATCGAAGGGTTGAAATTAACATCGTGAACGATTAATGGGGTAGTGTAAAATCAACATCAATACTCAACCAAAACCACATGATTATATCGTTGATATTCTAGTTATATTTGATATCAAAGTATTTATTTCACCAGATTTTGGTTTACGGCTCCGTTAGCAAGTTTATATCATAGCATATTAGATGGTTTATACTAGTACACTAGACCTGTCTAAACAATAACATATTGTTTTTATTTTATTTAATGCTTTATATATATTTTTTAGGATTTCAAAAAATCGTTATCAATCTTTTGACTGACATTTCAAATAAATTTGATGATGTAAAGATTTCACGCATTACATCAACTGGCAGTAGTGCTGCCTATAAATTTTCCCATGTGAATTCGATAGAAGAACTACAAAAACTTAATAACGATTTCGGTGATGCAGCAAATTTTACTTCTTTTGTAATTACTATTATTAATGGGTTTCTAAGTTTGCAACATTGATAGAACTTTCAGAATAAAAATCGCACAATTTATCAATCAGTTTGAAAATTATTGCTTTTTAAAATTTATTTGATAAAATCTCATTCTGATCTAGTATTTTTTTCTCCTAACTTGACAGCTTCATAAAGCGCATGCACCAATTTTTCCACATTCTTATTTCAACTTGCTTGCCAAAGCGACACAATTGCGCCATGTTGAATTCAAGTAATTTCGAAGAAATCGAGGCAAACAACGACGAAAACATTTCAAATGTTATCAGTGCAAATGAAAGGGAACTTAAAACTGAAAATTCAGCTGATTTTTTTGTAAATAACGGTTCCAGGACTGATAGTACACCTGAAAACCCTGGAAAGAAAACGAGAAGCAGTAGATTTTAGTAGTTTTTTTTTCGGCTCTTAAAAACCAAAATTTGCAAGAACTTTGCCAGAAGATAAGGAAATGTATATCGAGGTACATTTTAATTAATACATTCCAGACAAAAAATTGCAATAGACTACATTGGGTGATTGTCCTGTGTTTAAAAACTCAACATTCCAACATTTCATAGAAATTATGGATGAACAAAAAAAGCTCGAACGAAACAAACCTCGATAAACGTCTTAAAAAAGCACAAGACAAAATGAGGAACGCACTTACTCCATTGTAATAAGCATGGATCGTTTTTGATAAAAACAGATTGGGTGAAATCGGTTGTGAACATGATCCGGACAATTTCTTCAAAAGGTTAGGACAGAGTATGATCCTAATGGGTCAGTCAAATGTATAACATTTTTACGTCGACTTTCTGTTTTATCAACATTACAACGGTTCAACAGCTAAAAAGCTTTTCAAATGTAAAATCAAAATCTTAGATAATCCATCTGATACATTGTTTGGAAACGATTTTACTAAAGATATAGCTGATTCTGTCAAGTGAAAAAAGCGAACAAAAGAGCAGCTCCAAGACTTGAGAAAGGACAGAAGTAGTCGTCAACAAAAACCCTTTCGAGGAAGCCCTCGACCACCCAATAGAGCTTTAACACAACAACACGGTTCATTTTTCAAGAAAAAGGATGATCATTATGCAAAACAGTGGCAAAAACCAACCAAAATTTGTGGTTAAAATAGAAGTAATATCTCCTATATTATTTTTCAATTTTGTTGAACAATACTTTTCTTCGAGTGGTTAAGAATTTGGTTTTGTGTCACGAAGGTGTGAGTTCAACAAATGATTTTCTTTACCGTAAGCTCAAATGGGAACTCTAAGTACACCAGAATCAAATTTGTGGGAGCCTTCTGACATAAATAACTTGGAACTGATTGTTGGCCCCAAGTTAAAAATATGCGTTGAGTTATATTCGATTTTAACCATAAAATCCGAATTCCAATTAAAACTCACAAATTATACTTCGGGCCCTTCGCGCCCTAGCATAATTCGTGAATTTTAAGCATCATTTTCTTAATATTCCAATACACAGAAACACTGCAAAAAAAATATAGTCGAAGTTAAAATTGATTTGGTGCAATGATTCCTTAAATTGTTCATTTTAATTAGAATTAATGATATCAGTTTAGAGTAATGTGTCTTTGTCTGTGTACCCCATATAGGAGTTATATTGTTTTAGCAATTTAAAGAACGCAATTATCATCACGATTTAGTTGAAAGCCAATATTTTAAATAATTTACAGGTGTGTTAAGCCTTCAAAACAATAAATTTATATTTTACCAGAAAATTTTATTACTTGCCAGGTCAGACCGAGTTATTGCCAAATAAAAGTAATTCAACTGAGGCTGCCTTGTGATTCAATTTCTTCAGTGTTTGATAATCTCTCTTTCATTTTTTTCTTGATCATTTTTATGGTTAACAAATACAATACCTATAAACTTTTATCATTGTTTAAAATATTTATTAACAATATTTCAACCAATGTTTAGGCTTTACAATCTAAAATTCACCTTCCATGTATTTTTTATCATTCGTGTATAATTTTTGGAGTTTCTGTTTCATTATTGTAGGGTCATTCCTAATGCTACACAAGAGTTGTGTAATACGCATGGAATGGCACGGGTACAAAGTTTGGATTGGCGGAAACTAAAATCTATGAAGCTCTAGCTGGTTAGGTGTTTTATAAGCATATCATATTTGTTATCATAAATTTTTATTATAGTTATTATTTTTGTTATTATCTTTTGTGAAGATGATAACACAGTTGTTATAAAAATTGTCAAAATGGTTAACATATCTTCTCTGGAGGCTAGAAAATCAGCTATGACTTAAAAGGAGCCTGAAGAAATGATTAAACACATCACTGAGTTCCAAAACTCATCATCTCGTTGATATGAGTTAAAATAATTCAAAAAAATACCAAACAAGTAGTTGAGTAAGAGTCAATAATAATCAAAAGATCTCACAAAATTTCAATTGTATAAAAAAGAAATCCAAGTCGAGTCAAAGTCACTTACTTCAATCAGATGCATGGAAGCTTGCAAAAATTACGTAATCTACAACTGAATAGGAAACTTAATGTTTGGCAGAAAATATTTAGTAACATTGTTTTGGATATATCTGAAAATAAGTTTGGAGGAAATTTTTTAGCAATCAAGTTTTGAAGGAGATATTTGAAAGTAAGGTTTAAGGGAAATATGTGGAAACACAATTTTTTAGCGGAGTATTTAAAAATAATATATAAGATATAATGTTAACCTAATGAGGAATTTTCTTAAACTTTGTAATAAATATAATGATTGATTGGAAAATGGCGTAGTTGCTACATAATAATTGAAATAAAAAATAGAAAGAAGGAAAGCCTTAGTTTGTTTAAATTCAGGTATGTGGGTGTGTGAACGAACTGTAGTATTATATAGATAAAGTTTTAGCTTTTGTGGGAAATATTTGCAGATATGATTTTGGCATAAAACCTTTGAACGTCTTATAAAAAATCTCACTAAAATCGCTTGGAAAATAGTTTCAAAGACCTTATTCCCCGTTCCTCACTATCATTGTTGAAATAGAGAGGCAAAGAAAAGGCTACATAGTTTAAACATCAACGCAATTCAAGATCCATATGTGGAGGAGTGGGCGAATTGTATTTAGTGGTAAAATCGTAGTTTTTCCAAGTTTTTATGCATACCATTTTCATTAAGAAAAAGCTTTAAAGGGGTTTAACTATACATATGTCCCAAAATTTTCATAAAAATGCCCTATTTTTGCAAGAAAACAATGAGAAAGACATTTCACCGTGTGCTGTGTGCAAAAACAAACTTTGAGAGGGTAAATCAAAAATTTTACTTTCGTCTACTGAGTGCTGATAATGGAAAGTTGGAAAGGGCAAAAAACAGGTCACTAAACAGAAGCCAATAAAATAATTTTCTTAAACAAAATGTAAATAATAAGATCTCTCGATGCAATAAATACTAACTGTATCATGCATATACAGTAAATAATAAGATCTCTCGATGCAATAAATACTAACTGTATCATGCATATACAGTAAATAATAAGATCTCTCGATGCAATAAATACTAACTGTATCATGCATATACAGTAAATAATAAGATCTCTCGATGCAATAAAT
>JAUZNK010039444.1:0-17447 GCA_035046665.1 Euphysa ruthae
CACGTGCGTTTTAACACATATAGAAACCCCAAGGGGGAGTGTTTTTTTTTTGTGTTTTTTTTTTTGTACTAATTTCTAATACTAAAATCGAGTTTACACTATGAATACTCGCCTGGAACCTTGATACTGTGATCGTGATGTTCTATTTGATTTTTATTTCAGCATAACTGGAATAACCGAAACTAGACTCAGGAAAAACACCCCTTCCTCTGTTTGAATTGAGCTCAAAGTTTTCAATCTTGAACACACTCTTACGGAATCTTTCTGTGGAGGAACTTTTTTGTATATATCTTATAATTTAAACTATAAATGTAGAAATGATTTGTTGATGTACAAACCAATATTTCTTGAATCTATATTTTTTGAAATAGTCTTAGATTTGGATGTATTTATAGACATCCTTTTCTACAATGGCTGTGAAGCGGCATTTTTTTTTCATCGGACTTAAGCCTTTCATTTTTTTGGTCATTGATTATTTGCACCAAAACTTTATTCTTCGTTTTACTGACATTACTTTGCATTTCTAGGTAAATATGGCGTAAAACATTTTCAAACGCCCTCGTTACTAAGTCAGAGGATTTCATTTAAATGTTTCTTCTCAAAAAATCAATCCCGCCAAATTTTGTTCAACACAATTATCTTTTTCCAACAAAACGTTTTTGAATTAAACTTTCAAGGTATCTTTTTCTTTTTTTGACATCTTTAATTATCTTCCTTATGACGCTGATATTTTCAATCTCTTTTTCTGCTTTGATAACTACGACGATATGCTCTTCTATGAATTGCTTAAACTCAAGCTCCCTTTTTCATACTCTGTATGGTTTTTATTTTTATTTTCATTTACTAACAGGTCCTTGCGTAGCCGAGATAGTTCTTCTTTATTACCGCGCACCTCGCGTAAAAGCAAATCTTGATATTTCTAAAAATAGAAATAATAAAATTATACTGCCTTCATGAGTTATGGGGTTTATATCAACTATCGCATTTAAAGAGTAATTGAGCAAAGATATGCTTAGGCAGATGGTAGGTCAACTTTAGGACCAATTTTGTTTAATTTATATAAATATTAACGGTTTATTTTTTATAACTAAAGAGACGGATGCATGTAATAAAGCAGACGATACAACTTTTTATGTGTGCGATAGAGACTTGGGCACTGCACTTAGAAATTTAGTACACGATAGTTTAGTTGAATGGTTAGATAACTATATGAAACAAAACGAAGACAAGTGTCATTTATCAGCTTCTGGTTTTAAGTTTGAACACAATTCTGTAAAAATATGAAACTCCTTAGATTGGGAAAGTAAATCAGAAAAATCTTTTAAAATTCATTTAGATAGGGCTCTATCTTTTAATGATCACATACATAGGGTTTGTTTCAAAGCAAGTCAAAAATTTACAGCGTAAAGTAGAATTAGTAAGTGTATACCATTTCAAAAAAAGAGAATATTGTTAAAAGCGTTCATTGAATCTCAGTTTTTTTATTTCCCGTTAATTTGGACGTTTCACAGCAGGGCCATAAATAACAAAATAAATTTGTTTCACGAAAGAGCACTGAGAATAGTTATGATGACAGTTTATTTTTTGAAGAGTTGCTCTAAAAAAGATAATTCAGTAACAATTTATCACGGAAATTTAAGATTACTTTCAATAGAAATGCACAAGTACAAATACGGTGTTTCAAATTATATAATGTATAATATCTTTTCTATCTTCTAATAAAAATAAATATAATCTCTGTTCGCATAATGAGTTTCATAGACCTAAAGTCAACAAAGTATGCTAAGGAGAAAATTCTCTTAGGTATTTTGGTTCATTATTTTGGAGAACGGTCCCAGATAAATTTAAAGGAGTATAAATTTAAATATGTTTAAACAAAATTTTAAAAACTTGATTCCAGAGAATAGTAAATGTAACTTATGTAAATTGTATATCCTAGGTTTAGGTTTTATAGACATAGCTTAAATTTTCTTGTTTATCATTTTATGTGATAATTATGTGTGTAAATAGCTAGCAGCAATATTTGGCTTTATGTAAAGCCGTGTAAAACAAAGAGAAATAAATAAATGATTAAATAAAAAAGCAAATAAATACATGTTTATTCGAGGGTACTTTTATATTTTCTTGTGAGTACTCTTATATGTTTATTCGAGGGTGCTCTTATATATTTATTATTTTTCCTCTCATTTGAACTTTAAAAATTTTTTCAAAAAAGTTCTAGAAAAACAAAAAAAAAAAAAAAATTTGCAATTATGGTACCATATTGGATTGAATTTTTGTTGAAAAACATTTCCGTCACTTAGCGAAATTTAGCCTACATTTTTTTTAGGATAAACTCAAAACTGGATTTTACAGGATATATTGAGAAATATAAAATAATGCCAATAATTTAAAACAAAATATAAACTATAAAAATGACATTATTAAACCAATTAATAAATGCTTCAGAAATGCTGTAACCTATGATATTTGCTGATTACTCAAATCTGATTCTATCAATATAAAACCTATATTTAAATGAATAATGAATTTATCAAAATAAATTAAACGCTTCCAATGCAATAAGTTACGCATGAAATACAACTAAAATTAACAAAGTGACACATTTAAAATTTTGAAATAGGAAAACAGTTATCAAATTGTTAGAAATATAAATAAAATAAAAATCACATAAAAATACAATAGATACCAAAATAAAGGATTGACTTAACAAAGTAGAAATAATTTGAAAGAGCAATCTTATATTTTTTCGTTTATACATAGTTGTATTAACTATGCAAACGTAGCATAGGCAAGCACATTAAAGGCTAAGCTATATCACATTTGGCAGAAGCATGCGGCGCAAGTAAGGATAAATTTAAGGATAGATCTTCACACTGATGTTTTAATCAAAAATGAATTTAAAATCGTGTTTACTTCAAATATTACTAAAAAATTACTAAAAATCTACAAAGATTTATTCTATGATAGAAGTTTCAATCATCATCATGAATACCCTTTGAAACTTACAAGAATAGACGATTTTTATATAAGCTATAGGCGACTTTTCCTCTGGGGCAAGTTTAATATAGTAAAAGACTTTCCTTCCCCACAAATTAATTTGAACAATTAGTTATTCAAATTGAATTCAAGGCCTCGTTATTATAATTTTTGTTAAAATAATAATATAAAACAGACAAAAAACTACTTCAAGGTATCTAATGATAAGACATTTTCGTTTTCTGTGTTTTTCCTGCCAATAGTGTTATATTATAAACTTTTTGTGAAGAATGCATTGTTTTTATATTGTAAAGTTTTTACTTTATATTATATTTCAAATATTTTAGTTGAAATAATGGCAAAAAAAATCATTGCACCAAAATAACAAAACTTCTGACACGAAGAATTAGAATTACATAATGATTTAAACTCTTGTGTTTAGTTGTATTTCAGCTTGGTTTAAGATGTAAGCATTGTTTAATCTCGGAGAGGTAGTAGAAGTTGTGGAAGTCAGTTCTGTTTCGCTGCTATAATTCACAGAGAAACTTTGGGATTCAACTGATGATGGGCGCTTGTCAGGTTTGAAGATAAATCTCAAATAAATAACGTAAACACGCCCAATAAATGGTAATGAGAGTATAATAGGAAATATATGGGTGCATTGTCAGATTTGAATGTAAATCTGGAATAAATAATGTAAAAGCGCCGCCTGATGATCTTGATAATGGGGATATAATAGGAAATGTGGGGGTGCTTGACAGGTTGGACGATAAATCTGAAATAGTAATGTAAACACGCCCAATGAACTTGGTAATGGGTATATAATACGAAAAATAGGGGCGCTTCTCAGGTTTAGATAAATATGAAATAAATACTGTACAGGCATTTTATAAATTTGATAAAATGAAGATTAAAGAAAACATGGATGCGCTTGTAGAGAGAAGAATTACGTCTGAAATACATGAAACACGGACGTTTGAGCATGGGGTTAAAATTAAATATTTTGTGGGCGCCTGAGAAATTTAGAGAGGGCCTAAAATTAGTGGAAGTATCAACGCCTAATAAATTTTGACTTAAGGGGTACACATTAGGAGCTTGTTCGGATATTGACCCTCGGGAAAACCCCCTGAGATTTTTACCCTAGTTATGCCTCCTGCGTCTAATAAAATCAGAGCCATGTTGCTTTAGGTGTAAATATAGTCATAAAGAAAGGTAAAAATAAAGCGTTACGATATACAGATAAGGTTGCATTCGAGTTAATTTTGTGTCCAATAATCATGAATTTAGATTTTAAAGGTTTTGCAAACATAGCATTATTGCTGAGCCGATTTATTGGAATTTTTGCATCAATTTCAACCTTAGGAAATGGGTTTGGTAAAGGTTTAGCAAATGTTGAGAACGAATTGTCGTTTGAAAAGTTGAAGATTTTAGATTCATCATTATACAAAAGTAAGTCGTTTATAAATAATTTAAATAAAATAGGGTCAAAGATTGATCCTTGAGGAACAACTAGTAATATTAGAAAAGCTAGTCACTTAGGAAATAACTTATGCGACACGTTATTTCCTGTTTGAAAGAATGCTGTATAAGAAAGAATTATAAAGTTTAGAATTTAAAACTATTAATATATTCCCATATGCTACCATATGCAGATCATGGGGAAGAGTAGCTATCATAGACTTTTGATAGGTCCATTAATAGGGTGCCGACCTTTTTACAATGGTCGAGTACTTTCTTCCAACCGTGTGAAAGATCAAATATTTCTTTTTGTGTGCTATAACGCTTTCAAAGCCCACAGAGAAATTAATTTCGAACAACTTTATGAGTTGACTATATAAAAGGTGTTCATAAATGCTGGTGAGAGACTGATTGGCCGAAAGTTAGAATAATCAGTGGGATATCTTTCTTAGGTACTGTGATAATGCCCATCCATTTAAATTCATTTGGAAAATTACCTATTCATAGACAATTATTAAACCATTTAGACAGCAAGCATTTACACAGCAAGGCAGCTCAGGTATCTCCTTATTAAAAATTTGTGAAGTAGTTATAGGCATAATACCACCAGTCTTTTTATCCTTCTTGAGTTCAGCAATTTCGTTAAACACTTCATGAAAACTAATGCCTCTAAATGGAAATGCAATTTTGAATGGCTAAAATGATGGGGTTGATAAATTTCTCCATACCAATCAGAATTACATCATTTGTTGACGTTAAAAAATATCTATTAAAGCATTTAGGTAGACAGCAAGGCAGCCCAGGTATCTCCTTATTGAAAATTTGTGAAGTAGTTATAGGAATGAATGGCTAAAATGATGGGGTAGATAAATTTCTCGATACCCAGCAGAATTACAACATTTGTTGACGTTAGAAAATATGTACCTTTGTTTCAATAAAAAAATACGAATTAAAAATATTTACAAGCTCATTATAGAAATGATCTTGTAATTTTCAAACCCCTACATCTCGAATCTACTTTTGTTGAAGTTATTTTTCCTAAAAAAGTCTGACTTAATAGTTGGATGTATTTATAGCATGTTAATAGATGAATTTAATGACATTCTTTCCCAACCACTTCTGAAATGCCAATAAAAAATAAAATTATTATTCTTCTACGTGATTTTAACATAAACCTTATGACTTAATGCAGTACTGGCGAAAATACCTCCGAATTTTTAAATCTTGTTTCTTGTCTAACTCTACGAAAATTAGTCATATCTGGCAATCTAACTACATCCATATCTGATTGCCTTCCAAAATTCTTTATATATCCTGATTTTAACAAAAAATCTATTCCCCGTAAACATAAAATTTATCGTAGAAGCAATAACGATTATGAGAAAGTGTCTTTTTATAAAGATTTCAAAAACACTGCTGGAACTATATCGTGAGCAATAAAAACGAAATCACTAATGACAGCTTTAATTTTTTTTTTCTAAATGTCACTAAACTGTTAGATAAGCACATTTCTTTAAAAAAATTAAGTAACAATGCGTTCAACGTACACTTAAACCTTGGATTATCCGTATCTCCAAATCCTTAAAAATCTAAGAGCTAAAAATTATCAAAATAAAGAATTATTATTTCGTAGATTTAAAATTTATAGGAAAATACTAGTTACATCGATTAGGAAAAGTAAACAAAATTACTTTAAAAAATATTTTTACGATAACGTGGAATGCTAACGTCAAATCTGGAAAGGAATTCAAAATATTCTTTAAATGAAAAATAAATCAGGTTCTACACCTATTTGTATTCTCGTTAAAGGAACTTCTGTAACTGATCCTGCCCAGATTGCAGATATTTTTTATTCTTACATTTTGACTATTGGGAAATCTTTACAACCCAAGATACATTCTTCTCATGTTAACTTTTCACGATATTTAAAAAATCCAAACATTCAAAATTTCTTTATTTTTCCTACAAATGAAACTGAAATATCCATACTTATTTCAAACTTAAAAAGAGGGAAATCTGCGGGTCCTAATAGTATACCAACCTATATTCTTAATTAAGGATTTTTACTGCGAAGTTTCAATTATTTTAACAAAATTATTTAATTTATTGTTTTAAACTGGTGTTTTCCAAGATATATTAAAAACCTGTTATGCTATTCCTCTGTTTAAAATACCCTTATTAGCATAATTGAAAAAATTACGGGATGTTCTCCATAACGAAAATTTTGCCTGCGGTATCTTGATTGTTTAAAAAAAGCATTTGACACTTTAGATCATAATATATTAGTTGCAAAACTGTAGCATTACGGTGCACAACACAATTGTTCGAGATTGCTCTTCTCTGAAAACCGGTTACCACAAGTGGTAAGAATTGCGAGATATCGGTCTAATTTCAACAAGACTGAGAATCAATTAAACCTTAGAGATGGCTGATGAGACCCCAATAAAGTCGAAAGAAGCTGTCCTATGTTGGGTACGAAGCTAATACTCTTGCTAGGATTTGAGAATATATGCTTCAATCTCAAAAAGATGTTATATTTTACATAATACATTACGCGCACTAGATATGACACCTTCTTATATATTATTATTATATAATTCTATTTGAAATCAAAAGGACTTATACTTTTTGAGAAATCTCCGCCGCCAGCGGAAAAATTGCTGTCTTCAGGAAAACGCGAAAAAACCAAAAAAATTATAAAATTAATATATGTTTCAACTCTCCACTACCATTTACTAAGCTCTCTATTTCTCGATTTTTATCAGTAAAACCTTTTATAATTGAACTTAATATTTTTTTTAACTTTACCAGTGTGGAGCACCAATTTCCCATATTTTTTACACATCCCCGCACCATCCCCGTTCTATACAATACTCTTTCAAATATGCACCGCTAGACATTTCTCCATCAAATTAATAAGAAAGCGCCCTCCTTCGTTAAATCAGAGAACTGCTGAAGATGCCCTGACAAGCAATATTATACGCTCACCAAATAAATCTTTGGGGCAACTATTCGAAACTAAATGATTCAATGACCTGTTTGGGTTCTGTGTTTTACCCTAAAGACACTTTTCCAGAAGGCTAACTCTTTGAAAATTTGTACGAGTAAATCAGAAATAGCTGCTGGTAACATTATACTTTCTTTTTAAGATGATTTTCCGGTTAAGTTGTAAACCTGGTACCTATAACAAGAACTGTTTGTACCCAGGCGATTTCTTGTTTCATTGTCAACACTTTCCGATTAGTGGAAGAGAACAGCGGCGACCGTTTTCTTATCGCATACAAAAGTAAGTAAGTAAGTATATATTCTGTCACAAACAAATATACATTAGCTATGAAAATTACAAGACAACAGAAAAATAAATAAAAGAACACTAACATAAAAACAAATGGTGGCAAGGATAGGCACAAAAATTGTTTGTCACAACAATATATGTTTCCATTCAAAAATTTGATTATCACGCATAATATTTATCACACTCCAACAACACACCTTCCACACACGTGTGGTAAAGACGCTTTAAAATACTCATTGCTTCTGAAAGCAAAGAAAAGTTCATAATCAAATTAAAATCCTCGACCCTAGTGTCACTATTTTCCATTTCAGTGAATTGTAGCAAAGAAATTTTAGTGCCTTTGAATCTTTTTCTTTTGCCTGAGAAAACTCTACTAGAATTCTCTTTTCTCTTTGATCCTTCAATTTTATTGCAGTTTTAAAAAAGTCTATGAAAGGAACAAAAAAAGGACTAAAACATCAAGCCATGAATATAGTTATAATTTTTCAATCATGTTGTTTTCTATCTCATGGTTTTAAGCATAAGTCATTGCTTGAAATAGCATTTATTAACATGAAGTCATATATGGCTGCAATTTTCCCAGAGCCATAGAGTTAATGGCAATACTTTAAAATATCACAACATTTATTTTACGAAATTTCTGGAGACTGTTGAAAAGTGCTTTAGCATCGTATTTTTTGCAGTTATCATCCTAAATCATGGTGACAATGTATTTTTTCAAGAGTATAAAATTGCAAAATGGCAAAGATTTTATTATTCAAAGAATTAGTTCTTCTTTTGACTGTGGAGTGGTGAAGTGAAAACAAGCTCTTAAAAAGATAAGATATTTTTATAAAGTAAAGATGTCAAATTTATTATCAATCAAGGTTTATTACACCGGAATCAAAAATTCTGTTGAAGAAATAAGGAAGTTTACAGTTGAAAAAGAACCTGCAGCAAACTATGAGTTCTTGCTTGGGAAGATACGGCATACATTTTCTGACCTACTTAGGAAAGAATTTGAGATATTTTGGCAAGGTAAATTACTTCTGTACTTACTATATGTGGTTATATTTTGAATATAATGAATATAAGCTAGGTAGGAAAAAAATATCAGTGATATTTTGAGTATATATATCAACATCCACACAGTGTTGCTGTGTGTTGGCGATATAGCGCTCAAAGAAAGGAAGTGTACACACAGCACAAGTTTTTCTCACAAATCCATATATATGGACCAAAATCAAAAAATTCTCTTGTTTGGTTTCTCTAAGTTGGCATGCTGTAGAGCCCCAATGCAATTATCTTTCAAAAAAAAAAAAAAAAATTCAATACAGTCAAAAATTTGTTTGATCTGAATTGTATAGGTACCTTGCTATAATAAATATCTAATTATATATTTTAAAATTATATGAAAATTAAAATCTGTAAGAAATCAGTTAAGTCACATATCACTTGTTTTATATATTTTTATTAAAGTTTTATTGTGCTACCCAAATAGAATCATTTGATTTTATCCTCAGAAAAAAGAAATCTGTTTTTTGATATGTGATTTTGATATAAATCTATTTAATGCATCTTCTAATTCTAGTATTTCAGATAACTTTGAAGTTCAAATATTAAATCATCTTATTCAGTTTCTTGTTTAAAAAAAATTTCAAGCACATGAAATTTTTTAATGAGATTGTTAAAATTTGTGATTCTTAATTATATTAAACAACTTTCAAGGTGATCGCTTTAAAACTTAATTTGGAAAGAAATTGTAACTTAAAAATGAATGTTTTTTTTTCAAATTTTTTCAATTCTGATAGATGTTTGAATAAAAGAGAAAATTTGATGAAACTTTGTGATACGCTATTAAGACCTTTTGAGACTTCCCACCCAACCGCCAAGCCAAAACTGAGTGGACCTGTCTGCACATACACCAAACTGGTATTTGCCTTATTCCATAGTTATTTTCTTACATTAAACTCTATATCACATATATAACATCACCTATCATTACTTTAATATAAGATATATTTGATATTTACTGTTGAAGCTGTAAAATCCAAACAAGGTAAGTATTGAAAAATTTGAGTAAAAATGGTGAAAAAATTGATTAGAAATTGCTGTGCTGTAAAACATTTACACTATTTATCAGTTGTCAAGTAATTTCCTCAAAATGCGTCAGATTTTTGATGCATTTTGAGGTTAAAAAAAGGTGCGCTGGTAATATAGTATTTTTGAGTGTTGGTATCTCAGATAGGTCTAGATCCTTTTACTGTGTTACAAAATATTTTAAATTGATGGGCTTATAAATAAAAATTTATCAAGCAATTTTCAAAAAAGTTGCCAATTTTCAAATTTAAACTTATGTCTTAAAATTGACTAAATTTATCATTTTGTATATGTATTTAGAATTGCAAAATGCTTTTGTTGTTCATAAATGATTCTTTTATTTTTTTTTATTTTTAGACAAAGAAGGTGATTTTATTGCAATTTCAAGTGATGTTGAATTAACACTCGCTTTGGGAACTACTCAGGATAATTCATTCAAACTTTATGTTAAAGGTATGCATTATTCAAATTTAGAATTACATTCCTGCAGATGGGTTTAAACTAGCTGCATTTTTTTGTTGAGATACGTTGTTTGTATTTTCCTTTATTTTTAGCGAAGTTTTCTTCTTAGTTAAAATCACTTGCTTTATTCCTAATTGGAATTCCAGAAATTGTAGAAGCGATTTTTTTTCAAGAAAGTATTTCAATTTTTTTTTAGTGAATGGCCATATGATAATGAAATTTTTTGCTACTCCATTGTGGGTGTCAGGCTGTCAGCTAAACTCTCAACAATCATTCAGCTAATCCACGCAAAAATTATGTCTTTAAAGTGACACTGAATCTGCAAATTCTCTAATTGATGCTCTTTTTTACATAGTTGTGAGATTGATACCCCTTTAATAGTCTGCCACATGATTTATCATTTAAATATCTTAAAATAGTGAGAAATTAGTTAAATATTAAATTGATATAAATCCAAGTCCTATGCAAAGAAAGATTCATTTTATCAGTTTACAATAACAGTTTTTCAACACTTTGTAAAATATTGTATGCACTTAATCATTTGAAGATCTTTACAATATGTCTCTTTTGTTTTAATATCACGACAAAGTCATCATCATGTCTCCAAATAAATTTTGCAAGCAATTTTATAAAAAGGTTAGATTTTAGAAATGAAAGAAAAACACAAAAAAAATCAATTTGTTTTAAATTTATCATATCTTCATCCGATTTTATAATTATTGGACAATTTAGTTATGTACGTAATCGTAGATCACTGTAAGATGTTGTTGGATACAATTTTGTCCAATAGATTTACTTTGACTTCTTGAATTAATTTTGCTATTAAGAATAAAATATAATTCTGATAGAGTATTAGATTCTCTCAAAGCTTTATATTATAGGAATATTTTCCTGTAATTTTTACATTATTACAGATGAACAAAAAGAATGATAAATGAAATATTTTTACACTTTTCTGTGTGGACTTTTAAATAAATATTTTTAAAATTTAATATCAGAAATTGTAAATTAAACTTCACTAGATTTTTTTTTTCTTATTTTAATAAGAATTACAGATGAAAAGCTTTAAGATGAGAATCCTAAGAAATCTTTCTTGAAATGCTATGTTATTGACTTTTTTTTACAAGCTTGTGTATTGTGTATTTGTTCATTGCTTTAAATTTTTGTGTATTCACACAGGAAACACTGGAATGACTTCGTAACTCTTAAATATGAAAAGTGTTATATTTTTCCTTGTTTTCTTTGCACAATTTTATCATATATTTACGATCATTTAAATTTAAAACAAAACAAGGAATTTTTCTAAATTCAAAATGTCACAGCAATACTTAACATTTGAGATATTCTTTAATTTTATTCATGTTCCTATTTTTTGACGTTCCTTCTTTTTAGTGAAACCAGCAAAACCTAAACAATCAGCCAAAGAGCATCCAGGTGTAACATGTGACGGCTGTGAAGCTCAAATTTATGGTGCACGATTTAAATGCATAGAATGTTTTGATTTTGATTTGTGTGCCTCATGTCACCAAGATAATGAACATCCTAGTGACCATGAAATGCTATGTATTATGGAGCCCCGACCTTCAAAACTACCATACTATGAAATGTTTCCCTTTTCTTATGGCTGTCATCGAGGAAAAGGTAGATGCCACCAACATAAGCAGAAAAAGGCAGAAGCAAATTCACAGAAAAATGTCACTAACTGTGATGAAATTGTTCATACATTTGCTTCTTTATTTGGTTTAGATCCTGATGTTGTTTTGTGTTCTGTAAAAAATATTCATCAAGAATTTCAAAATCAAACAACTCATGAAGCAAATAAAGATCAACCTGGCAATCAATGCCAAATGTTTGGTATGGATCCTACTATTGGTTTGCAAAATATGCATAAATTTTTTGAGAACTGTTCTAAGCCAGAAACCCAAAAAAATTCAAATGGTTCTATGAAAAAAGAAACAAAAAACATGCAAGGACATGAACAGCAGCCTGATAATAGCTCCCAAGATGATGTTATTGAAATTAAAGATGATGTTGACATGGAGATTAAACAATCAGCAGATAACAAAAGAAATGATGCTGTTAATGATAAACAGGCGCAATCTTCTCATCAATACCAGCCTCACGACTTTGTTCAATTTCTTGGTAATGCATTTCAGCAGTTCGCCCATCAACTGCCACAGGTAAGATAATAATTTTCTACCAATCAGAATTTTTAAGTCTTCCCAGTCAAGCATTTTTCTCAATTTTATTCGCTTGTCTAGTTGGATTTTTTATGGCAACTAACATTTTTCTTTATTGGGTCCCAACTTTTTTTTGTTTTAGCCCTAAATATGATGCTTTTTGAAATTTTTACGAAGTGGAAATTTGTTTTTTTATTTGGAGACCTTTATTTGGCTCTAGCAAGACAGTGGATTTTAGTATTTTTTGAATATTATCATATTTTGTGGATCTACTTTAGCCAAAAATTGTGCTTTTGACTACATTTAATGAAAATTTCCAGGATTGAAAAAAAATATCAGTTGAGTGAAACAAATTAAGACCTTAAGAGGTGGGAGACGAACTGTGAACTTTTGCCAACTCCGCACAACTTATTGAGAAAACGAAAGAAAGATTTTGAGTGTTTTTAAGATAATGTGTCAATTAAATTCAATGATACACTTCGCTTTCCCTAAATTAATTGTTTGATATTATAAATTTTGGGAAATTTTTTTAGATGGCTACGCAGAGTGATGCAAGTGATTTTAAAGTTGGTGAAAATGAATTCAGCCAAGGGAAGGCGACAGAAAATAAACTTGGAAATTCATTACGACAGATGGAGTCGATGGGCTTTGATAATGAAGGTGGTTGGCTCCGTCAGTTGTTGATTTCGAAAAATGGAAGTATAGATAAAGTATTGGAAGCACTGAATCCTGCTCATTGATGGATTAAGTTGTGATAAATACTGAAGTTAGAGAGACATTTAGTAAATGTATGCTATATATAAGCACAATAATAATAAATAACTTAAATTATAAAATATATACCTAAATTATTTATTTTTCATTGGTTCTCATTATAATGAAATCCTTTTTTTTCTCACAGAAAGATAATAAATAAAAGCAGTTTCAAGCATACTTTAACGCCAATGATAATTAATTATTAATTAATTATGCTATTCTCATAGAAATATTTATCATCAAAAATGAAAAGAGTATTAATATAAAAAACAAGGTAGTACTTAGGTAAAAAACCTAAAATCTGCTATATTTGTGCCATACACTCCATATTTCAACACAATGAAGATAGTATACAATAAAAAAAAATACTTTATTTTTATTTAAAAAAATCGCCCATACCGGGTCTTTTGGGACCGTGGTCCCCTAAAAGTTTTAAGTGCACTGCGTCAAAAATCTCAAGAAAGGTTAAAGGTGACAACCTCAAATTTTCATGGATTATTCAGACTCATCATACACATGAAACTGGAAGTTTTCAGCGTGATATAGTAAACAGGTCTCATATACCCAGGTTTTTAGTAAGCTAGGCAAAAAAGGGCCCAAATTATCATCGGCCAGTCCAGTATCTTGGTCAAAAATAATTTTGAACTTTTCCAATTTTCCTATTACATGTGTTTCACTGAGATAAACGACTTCTGAAAAGTTCAACTAAAAAGCTTTATGCAGGCAAAAATTATTTGACGCAAAATTAAGAAAAACCCATTTAAAGATTACAGAAAAAAAATTATCAAAGAAAGCCTTCTTTAAAAAAAGAACATTGTACATTGTAGAAGTTATAAGATATATTGACAATATCTTAATACTTATTGTTAATTTGTAACGTCAAAAAGGGGTTTAAAATGAGATATATGATATAAACTTGTACTGACTGTGTGGGTCATGATCCCAATATACACAGATGTCAAGTCCTAGTGGACTGATGATTCCAAAGTAATTTTGTAATTTGTTTATTACTTTATCCGTAAATCGTTTTTTACCACCCAATGGTTTTCCGTCCTAAAGCCGTGCTTTTTGTGTTGATTTAAGTCAATGCAACCTACCACCAATTCACTTTTATATGTGACCAACAAGTTAAAGCTTTTTAACTATAACACCGTCATGGATCTTTGGCAGCAAAGTGACTTTGAGATTTTAAGTCACCAATAAAGTTTACCGTCCGGTATAATTTTCGTTGCAATCATGTGATAACAAATATTCTTCATATGCATCACTACCCTCCTTCGAATCCAGCAACTGACACGATTTGCAAACCTTTGACCATACTCTAAAATGTCTAGACATTTAGACCCGTTTCACCTGCTATAACAGTTACAACACCGTTTAAGAAGCATAACCTCTTATTGCCAAGATCCATCGCAAGACACAGTGATGTTTGAAATACCATTCTCATCCTGATGAGATGAAAATTAAGTTTTCCTCACTTCATTCGCTACATTATTTATTGAACTATTTGCAAAACCCAATGTATGAATAATAAATTTCGTTTTGAATTTCATTAAATACTGCTATGTTCATCGGTGGTGGCATATTTAAAGTTTTACCAGGCTGGGATGACACTTGCCAATTTCACTCATTGCAACAACTGAACGAGAGTTAATTTCAAATGAATCCCTATCACAGCAGCCAATATTCCGTTTACAGGTGTTGAACGTTTTAATCCAGTTACACGCGGAACAACTAAATTCCACAGCACTACTCAGTCCACGCTTGTTGGCGACATTAAATTTCACTTCAATATTTTTTAGACAGACAGTCAAGACAAGTCTTTAATAAATTAATAATCTGTACAATAGTGTTTGTATCAAAGAGTACAAAAGGAGAAGATGGATTAACAATTACATTAGTTTTATATTCAACAGGGTATGATGGTGTGGTGCTACCATCAGATAACATCGTGTCTTCATCGACAGAGAAGAAGATTTCCCTTATAGTGTGGTGGTGGTGTCATGATTATAAATATTTTCTGATGACTCCAGCTGAGTGTTTTTCTATTTCCTCCCAGTAGCAGATTGAAATGTTCCAGTCTGTATTAAGTAATGGTTTTTTCAGTTTCAACCAGTGGTGATCCACAAAGACCTTAGAATGCCCAGCCCAGTCTTTGCACAGTAGATACAATTTTTGATTTTAGGGTTTTATCAATATCATTAATTTCAGTTGCAACTAAAAAAATAAAGTAACAATTAGAAAATAACATACTACAAAGAATAAAATTAATTATAAAGTATGACCGGAAATTTTTCAAAAATAAGTACTTTTATATCAACTTCTATGTTTCTACGATTTATTAAATAAAGAGCTTTTTGCATTACTCTGAAAACAAATTTTCGTAGCAAACCCAAATTTGTTAAAATCCACCCCTACTCTGAGTTTAGAACTTGTATGGAGTCATTTAGGGCAATGAATGTAGCTATACCCTTCAATCTAATTATTCAGAAGAAGAATTTGTTGTCAAATTCCACTTTTAAAATGGAAATAAAAGGTATTTTACAAACAAACCCACTAGAAAGATAATTACACTATCGTTGTTTCCATATTCGAAAATACACAAACAGCAAAAAATTTCAAAAAATTTCACTACCTAAAAAAAATATATTTTTGGAAAACCGAAGTCATGGTCGAGATTTTTGACCAAATATATCGAATGTTACTTCAAAAACATTTTCATTCAAAAGTCCAGTTAATCCGTAGTTGCAGAGAAAGTGTCTTCAAATGAATAAATACGTGAGCGCAATGGGTTAATATTTAGAATAATTTTATTAATTCATTGTATCAATGAATAAACCTTGAATGAATGATTGATTAGATTTAATTTTACTGATTGAAAGTATAGAGTTTAGAGTGGAAAAATACAAACCGTTGGGGCTATGATCACAAAGCTCAAGCGTACGTTCCCAAATTTAATAACAGATAAATCTTTGAATAAAATGTTCTCTTTTGAGTAATAAGTTTTTTTTTTTTCTTTTTTTTTTTTTTTTTTTTTTAATAATGATTCCTATGATGAATACTTTGAATAATGAGTATCCCGTTGAATAAAAATTAAAACATTGAATAATAAGCCCCTTGTTGAATAAGAAGCTTCATTATACCACATGTTGAATAATAAAACCCATTTTAGATAAAAAAAGTCTTCTTTGAACAAATTAAGTTTCATTTTGAATAATATATCTTACGTTGTAAAAGTCACTTAGTAGAGGAAATTGTAGTAATTATTCTGCATCTTCCTTGAACAGAATAAAATTTTGAATTATTGATCGGGACATCAATAGAATTTAGAATCAGCACGGAAGCAAGAATTTTGGATCCAGAGTTTTGGTCTTTTGGGGCAATTATGCCTATATGGTCATAAATTTAAACTTATGAAGATCACTGATTTTTATATCATTTAGATTTAACAACTTATAAAAAGTTATCAAACAACATTTTTTTTTATAGATATTACTTTACAAAATTTAATTCATATATTATATTACTTTTTTTTTTCTTTTTATTTTTTTTTTCTAATAATGGAGAGTGACAAAACACTAACAATGGGAATGATGCGAGAGTTTCTAAACATCCAAAGAGAAACAATATTGGCTTGTTTCAAAGAATCGATGAACGTTATTCATGAAAAAGTGGATAAGATTTCACACGAGGTAAATGAACTTAAACATGGACTGACTTTTGTCGGCGATACGATGGATGTAAAAATCAAGAAGTTAGATGAAGATATTTCAGTAGTGAAATCAACCTTGAATGTAGTGAAACTATCACAAGATTTAGCTGTAAGCGACATAAAATTGCTTAAGATGAAAAATACAGAACTAGAAGATCGCAATCGTAGAAATAATCTTCGAGTAGATGGATTAAGTGAAAGCTTTAACGAAACGTGGGAACAAACGGCGCAGAAAATAAAAAAACTGTGTAGGGAAGAGTTAAAGATAAGTGAACCTATAGAAATTGAGCGTGCACATCGGGTCGGGAAAAGTTCTGAGGAGAGACATCGGACGATAGTATTTAAGCTGCTGAACTACCAAGATAAAACAAAAATATTGAGAAATGCTTCGAAACTGACAGGTAAAGACATTTTTATAAATGAAGATTTTAGTGAAGAGACAGCGCGAGTTAGAAAAGATCTGTTCGCAAAAGCAAAAGAACATCGGAAAAACGGAAAATATGCCCGCGTGATTTACAATCGGCTG
>JAUZNK010039455.1:0-17447 GCA_035046665.1 Euphysa ruthae
ATATAAATATATTATATATATATAAATATAATATAAATATATATAAATATAAATATTCAGCCTGATGATAGTAGCAGCATGACTCCTGAAACGTCGCTCAGTAAAATTTTATAACTCATGACATGCCTCTTATCTCTTTAATAAATAAATATTCACCTTTACTTTATACTTTACTGCATACGTCATCAGCTCAGAAGCAGCATTATTGCTGTTAAAAGATTCACCATATTTCTAAATTAAAAAATCACTTTATACCGTACTCGTCAATTTATTTTCTTTAAGAATCATTATTAAAAATAGATAATATGTATTTATGATTGCATTATTTAGCATAAGTTAAAAAAAAATTTGCTGATGCAAATAAGTGAATAGAAATAATCACACAGAGTTTCTAGCTATGGACTCCTCTTCTTTATTTCGGAAAATGTGCCTATCCACAAATATATTTACACAGAGCAATGTAACAACATAAATATGTTCAGTTAATAAAAATTTATCAATTTATATTACGGTATTTATTAATATAATAAATAGTAATAATTATTGAAGCATAGTTAAAACACACACAAAAAAAGTATGTTTGAGAAAGTAGCTAAGACCTTCCAAAAACTTGGAAAAAATTATATCAGAACACTTGTGATTCTTGTGTAAATAAATTTTAATATATAATTAATAATAATAAATATTAATAAATATATTTGTGAATAATAATAGGCAATTATAAAATATCAATACCAATTAAATTTTTATAGAATTATCGAAGTAGAAGGGAAATGATTCTTTTTCTTATTCACTAAATTCTTTAAAAAACAAACTTCAGTAAAACCTTGATATTATGATATTAACGCTTTAAGCGTAAAGTTTTGAAGTACAGGTACAGTGTAGTGTACAGGTACAGTGTGAATATGGCACTAAAATTTCCATAAAAAGTATTTCGGAAGACATTACACACATTTTACCTTCGAAATCAAATGAAGTGTTTGTTTGAATTCATCTTTACTGAAATTTTGTGCGCGCACGTCAACATAATATCTAAAAAAAAAAAAGAATTTATACAAAGATTTCCCATTTTCACAATGAATTTAATTTTCTTTCAATGAGGATTCTCTAAAATTTACATAAGATTAAAATCTAGCACTTGTCTTTATGGTATTATTGCTTCAACAGGAGAGTTAAAAAAAAAAAAAAAAAAAAATATTGGCAAATATTCTTTATTTTTCAAATTGTAATTTTACAATTAAAAACCTTCTGTAAAAAGAGAGGCATAAATAAATAATTAAATAAATAATAGGCAAACCTAGTGACCAAACAATAAACTATAGAATAATGATAGATTAAAAATATTTAAATTAAATTAAAAGTTATAATTAATTTTTTTGTGGGAAAAGTTTACCTCTTAAGACCTCTTAATTGAAAGTATATTTAAAAGATTATAAGAAATAATAGTAAAAGAGACGTCACAGATTAAATTTTACCTCAATACTGTTCTCTGAATTCAAATTTACGAATGCTTTTCTCACCCCACTTTAAAACTTATAGGGGAAGTATTGGCAATTATCGAATAAAATAGTCACCTACCTTTTAACGATCTTTTTATATTCTGGAATCTCTTTTGCATATAAAAGTTTATTTGCAGGTGAGTCCTAAAAACATTTTAAAATAATGTGTGCGAGGGTTGTATACAATGATAATATAAAATTTCAACTTGCCATCTTTACATTAAAAACAGTTCTAATTGACATTTGTAATTTTTAAAATTCCCTCCATAAATATCGCAATCACCTAATATATAAGTTGCCTATGCAAACAATTTTCAAAGTTTTTTTTAATCCCTATGATTACTATGCGAGTAGAAATAATAGATATTACTCTGAAAATGTCTAAAATCTAAATCCCATCAAGATAAATACGTATTATATTATACATATGTAGTACCTACCTTTCCAAGTCTATGTTCGTCTGGGGAACAAGAATCCATGAATAACTAGAAAAAATAAATAAATATAAGTGGCATCACTATGAAACATAGGTTAAAATGTAGACTTGAAGGAACTGCCTGAAGACTATTAGGATGATTTTATGACTACCCAAAAATAAGTAAAGACTCACTGAACACAATAATACAGCAGAAAAGTAAAAACATGATTTTTATGTCATAAATTTTTCCCGTTTTAGGTTAACAATACGTTAATGATAAAAAAATGCTGGCACGATTGGAACAAAAATTTTTGAGAAAAATGTCACCTTGGACTAAACTTGAGAAGTATGAAGGTCTAAGGCCTTGGTCTAATACTATTTAAAAATGTTGAACATACGTCAAAATAATAATAAACTTTAAAACTATTTAATGGCATAACATAGATTTTACTCCGAAGATACTACCCATTAGGTTTAATAAAGTTCGATAAAAAAACATATATTTTATATACAGAAATTGGGCATGCCCCCTTTCAACACCTGCCTCACCACCCTCTAAGAAAAAAAAGTTGTTGTAAAACGACAAACGACAAACAAACAAACCAACGTCAGAAAAAAAACCAATCCTTGGTAAGCTAAACTATTCCAGCTGTTTTTATTGTATTCATTTAAAAAAATTCTTTTTTGAGCTTAAATATTTTCCCAGGCAACGTTGAATTAACGTAAATGTGGCTTGTTTAACTATTCAAGCTGTGTTTATAGTATTCATATATAAAATTATTTTTCGAACTTAAAAATTTTCCTAGGAAACGTTGACTTAACGTAAATTTTTAACAATTCAAGCTGTTTTTATTGCATTGTATCCATATTTATATTCATGACAACTCCATTGTGGAGTAATAGACAGTTATTAGACAAGCTATAAAATGAAATATATATGTCACCCCAGCATATTTTATTTTATGTGCGCTTCCAGATTTTTGCCTGGTAAAATTTCATGTGGTATTGATTGTTTTCTTGAAATTTGGATATACAGTTTATCTGCTTTATTTCCAGCTTGCTCAACCGGCTTGGTATTGGGCATACTGAAATATGTGATTAGCCAATACATGGTTCTTAAAACTAACAAAGCTACTGCTTATGAATTGCACCTATTAAGGTCTGATATTTGAGCCCTTATAAAATGTAAATGTCCCTCTTTTGAAGAAATGGACATTAATAGAGAGTTTTCTGAGATATTTTGCAGCAACCTTTTTTCAGATCTTCTGTCTATTGAGCAAAAGCGAATTTTTTCTGTCTAAAAACTTACAAGCTTTTGTAGTGATTGTAATAACAACATTTCTAACACAAGCAATATAATGGTTAATTATATTTCACTAGAGAATTTCCTTTAATATGGGTTTTTACAAATTCTTGGCATCATTTTGTTGATAAAATAAATTATAGTGAAAATACTGAATGCAATCTATGTGGGAAAAAATGTCTTGTAATCGATAGCAATACAGGAAAAGCAATTTTTGTGTTTAGTCCGAGTATTATACGTGTTACGCAATTTCATGACCATGTATCAACTAGTGGACATAATTTTAATTTGTTTTCAATGATTCATCATACTGGAGCACATTAAAACATTAAAACTAACTAACTAATAATTGCATGTTGCTGAACGATTCATCCTACTCCTATAATATTTACGAATCATTACAAATGCTGTTTAATAGCAACAGTAGTTTTTGGTTTTTTGGAAACATGATCAAAAACATGATACTGTTATAGGAAACTTGGTCCACCATGTAGCTTCTGAGATTTCAAGTAATTTTGAAATCAATAAATGTGTAGCCAAATTGAACCAATCCTAAACTAACTGAGTCCACCTTCTCGTGAAACTAATACCAAAGAGCACATAATCATTTAAAAATGTCTAAAAAATATCAATAAACAAAAAGTAATACAAGTACTAATTTCAATTTAGAAGCCCCTTCCCTTAAAAGAAAGAAAATTGGCAACACAAGTCAAATAAAAAAACTTCAATTATCTGAATCAAAAAGGAGAATGATCGGTTATCGATTTCAATTTTCAATTATCCATTTTTGATGAAATGAAATAATCTCAAAAATGAAAAAGTCATAAAAGAATAAAATAGTGCACTGTCTGCTCTGAGGCTTGGCCTTTTTCTTTTAAACCAAAAAATGAAAGTTTTTATGTAAACGTTGCTCTTCGGTTCTACCAAAAAATTTAGCTTTGATAAAAACATGGTGGCTGGTAAAATACCCACTGAATTAACAGTGTGAAAAAATGTTAATTGATGAAAGCAATGGAAAAGGCAGCTTAAAATTTACAAGTTTCCTACTGCCAACTAATTCTCAACAAATGGAACAAAGTAGGGTAAGTAAACTTCTTTGACCAAATAATATTAGTACTAATCCTGTCAAATGAATTTTCAAAATCCTGTTTAGCTACTTCAGCTTTTCCAACTTTGTTTTCTGATGGAAGGGGTGATCCAAAAAGTAATTAAATAATGAGTGAAATAAGTAAAAGTGAAACAAAGTCATTTGCATCTAAATTGAAATACCTCATAAAATGTGCTGAAATGATAGATGGGTGTACAAGTTTGTTGATCATCCAAGATTTGGGTATTGGACTTACAATCTGATAATTATACTCAAATCATGAATAAACTATGCAAAAAAGGTTACTAGTACAAATATTCTTATTGGTATAAAGTTAAAGAAAAATTGAAGGCCACTTTAAAACAAGTAGGATCACCCATAATCTTCTGGACTTTATCTTGTGCTGAATTTCATTGGCCAGAATTTCATTTCTTATTTTCTGAGTTGAATCATTCGACAAACATTGGTTGTACAATGTTTTAGGTGCTAAATGGCATTGGTTTAGATATTAGTTTAATGTTTTACGAGGTGGAATACACTGTCATGGATTAGCAAAATAGAGCAGTGACCCAGGTTTATGTTATTTAATAGATAGCAGTTGAAGGATATAAAGCTAAAAAAGTCTTAGCCAGAATTTTGAACCAAAAAAATTAGGAAGTTTAGAACTATTGATTGAAAAGGGTGAAAAAGCTTCAACTGATATATGTAATTATTATGACTACCTTATTACTTGTTTGAATCCAGTTAATGAAAGTGACGAAATGTGGGAAAAGCCTGATTTACATCCTTGTAATAGAGTCTATAGTGATATTATAAAAAAATCTAGTGATAGTGATTATGCAGACTTAGTTAATACAGTAAAAATAAATAGTAAATTCAATGCAGCATGCAGTTTAAAAAATAACAGTAAAGGTGATCAGAAATGTATTTTTAACTTTCCTATTGATATAAATGATCAAATCTTTATCTAATTCACAGAAAAGTCTAAATAATCTGGAAATATTGCTATCAAAGCCAAAATAGCAAGAGAAAATATTCCAGAGTTAACAGGCACCAACAACTATTGCTTTGTCTTGCTTTCACTTGAGATTGTTAATATTTGGTCGAGTTGGATGGGCTTGCGTGTGTGGTTTAGCGATCTTGTTCACCGCTGCTTCCAATAAACTTGCGAGATCATCGGCCGTGAGAGCAAGTGATTACGTACCTGCACTCATTTGAAACCAATATGTTAACGTATATATAACTATATATAAACGTATAGTTCAAATGCAATTCCATGCACTAGACACTTGCCTACCTATACACCCAGGGAGGATTTTCATTTGTGGACTCACAATGTTCATTTAGAGACTCCTACTTAATCCACAATCTCAAAATCAAGCAATTTACCTTTGCGCTTACCGGCCGGACCAACCAGCGTTGGTGAACAATGTAGACCCCTAATAATTGATCTGTTTCAGGCGCATTATATTGATCCACGATTGCGATTTAGATGAGGGGAGTGGGATAGCATATACCCAAAAGCAGCGGAGATATGAGAAATGGTGAACATATTTGGACATGATATTAAGTCTGGAACTACAAATAAACACGGCAAAATGGGGCCAATTGGGCATAAAGGTGACCTGGGACCCTCTTGTCCTAAAAAAGAGCCCGACGAAGGGATTTCTCAAAATAAGGATGGCTTATATCATCTCTCTTCATTGACTTTGTTATGGGGCTTCTCAGCAAGTGGTTATGACAGGGCAATATTGACAGACTCTCTGGAGAAATACTGTGTCCTGTATATCACCGCATATGATGGTTGGGATAGGTTTGCTACAATCGTCCCTGCAACACTCCCAAAGAAGGGTCATTGGAGGATAAAAACCGAAGGCCAGATGGCTCTAAGTTTTTAGACGAGAGATCCAAAAAAATCACATCAGTATGTTAAAAACGGTGAGAGGATCAAAGGACAGGAGTGGGCATTATATTTATAGGGGTGAATAATCATATTGAAGAAATGATCCTTATAACACTGGCCTGGATAAAGTAGCGAACACCATACTATGCACGAGTCTGGGGCAGACTACCGATTGACACAGGTAGCCAAACTTAAAGATCATCTAAAGGCTGATTTTGACTCCTGTGAAAGCCTTGTAAACAAATATACTCGGATCGTCAACATTATCGACGTTGTTAATGTTGGATATACTGTGACAGGCATTGTTCTTGGCAGCGTTGAAACGGGCCTCATAGTGACCATGATTGCTGCACCAGTTGTTCCAATCGTCATAACATTTGCGGCTGGTGCGGTCGTGTGAGTACTGCCACAAAGGTTGCCTCTAGTCGACTGAGAATAAAAACTCACAAGCATGACCAGATCCGTGTGCTCGCAGAAAGCAAACTCAATTCAATTTAAGACCTAATAAGCAAAACGCTTGAAGATGGTGCTATAAGTAAAGACGAGTTTCATTTGGTTTTAGAAGAAGTTCGAAAATACCACGCTGTGAAGAAGGAAATACGAGCGAGGATGAAAACCCGCCATTCCTTCACAAAAAAGCTCAGGGCTGGAAGTTTACTTTAGAGATTAATCGCTTCAATTCAATTCACCGAATGCACCAAATTGGGTTTGCACTGAATATTAAAGGTTTTTACTGGTTGGGAGAAACGAAAATTACTTTTTTATAAAAAAAATATGTAATTATAAAAAAAAATCAAAACTATAACAAACTTTAACTTTAAAAGTAGTTACGTTTCATGTCAGTCGAATTTATCGTGTTTAATGACAATGAAAATCAAACAAAACAGCAACTCATTCTGTAAAAGTTTATATTTAAATTAAATAAATAATCAATAATGCATGCTTGTTATCTTTTTATATATGTATGTAAATATATACAGCTGTTGTTTATGGAGTTTTTTGAACCCTTGCGTTCCAGTAAGTTTTTTTTAAATAAATAGCAAAATATAAATTTAAAAAAAGTTTTGATAGTTGGGAGGATTATAAAGACTATACAGCCTATGCCACAATATGTCGACACACTTTTTGTGACATAACTTTAAGGTTTCAACTTTCAACCACGGGCATCTATTATCTGCCATCATCGTTTTGTATAACATGGCCTGATGCATGTCTAAATGAAAAAAACAACCAAGGTCTCGGAGTTGTGGGTGTGTAGATTTGCAATTACCAATTTTTACGTGAAAAAAAAAAAATTATTAATCTACGTGAGGAAGGTGTCAAGAACTCTGGATTTTAAAAGTCAATGACCCTCTGGGAGGCGCCATCAAAGCCATAGGCTCTTCCATGCCCAAGTTCAAAACACCCTAACCACCCTCATTCAAAAACATCAGATCTAATTATAATTGTCAAATGCTATCATCTATTAAAAATCACATCTAAATCAATACCAGGGGTGGATCCAGGTTGTATCCAATTAAGGTCAATCCCCTTAATAGGTGAAAAAATCTTTTAAAACTGAGAGCTGTCTACATTTTTTTAATGGAAAAACTAGTAGTCATGTTATTAACTTGTCAACCATACCATTCAAATTTAATAACATTCATATCATGATCGTAAAGTATTTAATTGATTTTGTTAAAAATAGATGTTTTGCCATCAATAGTTTCTATAAATGGATGGGAACAGCACGAACTGTGATGGCTGGCAAAAGCCAATTATTGACGGAACAGGATTTCTTCCTGTAATTATATGGGGTGAAGAACTAATAAACAGTATTAACGATGGTGAAACATACCATTTCACCAATATGGTTCTTCAAATGAATAAATTAAATACAACTTGTAAGAGTACGATCAAAATCATCAGTGAACCACAGTCTTAAATTAAACAGTTTTGATTGAAATTATCCTTCCCAGCAGTCATAATCATAAAAAACCACTGCAGAGGAGTGTATATTTAAGAATAGAATATCTCTGTGTATGTGTCATTTCCTTAGAAATATATTATTCCACCACGATTTTTTTATGATTTAGGTTTCTTATTTAATTAGTGTGTGGGTACAAAATTCTTAATACCTAGCCTACAAATATTGTCAAATATTGATGTATAAGATATTATATTATGACCAAAACTATTCTTATATTCTTAAAGAGATTTTTTCAGAAAATCATGTAAGATCAATCCTAAACAACACACATTTTTATTTTCAAAATCATCTCGTAATAAACAGAATAATCATAAAAAACAGAACTTGTAGGTGTATTAATTTTTTTATCTTATCACAGCACTGATAAAAGAATAACTCGAATTCACTTTACTTTTCTATACACTCCTCTTATTCTTTATTTTAAAAAAGCTTATTTTAAACAAAATTTTTGGTTAATTTTCTCATGACAAATATTTTATGGTTTTAGCTTTTTAGCAAAAGATATAGATGTATCAGCACTACCGGCTTATAATTTTTTGCATGGAGTCTTGATATTCTGAACAGTCTCTTTCTTATTTGTTCAACATGTTTGTGAAGTGCCCATAAAATAAAAACCTATGACCACTCAACTCTGCAGATGGTTCATTTCTTGACTCAAAATGTATTTATAAAGTATTTCTTATATAAAAAGAGTGCTTTCAAAAAGCTGGCCACAAACGCTAACCTCTGTGAAGTGGATTTCTGACTTCAGAAATCGACTTTAGAAGGTAGTTCTTATAAAAATAGTTGTTAAAAAAGATTTAATACTCAACTCTGTAAATTTCCCCTGAGAAATACCAAGACGGACTCCACAAATCGAATTTATAAAGTAGTTCTTATTAAAGCAGTGCTAATAAAAAATTAAAAAGACTAGGTCCATGGGGGAGAATAGTTTTTGGTAAAATACATTTGGGTATTAGGCATTTTGAAACTGACGTTTAGTTAACACATTTTTAAAATAGTTATAAAAAAGATACTTCAAAACAAAAAAAGTTGTTGTTGTTCATGCTTAAGGGCATACTACTAATATTATTTTACACAAAGTTACAGAAATAAATTCAGTTGTTTTAAAAGTAAAAATGCGTGGCATGTTAGTACGCCAAATATAGCTAGTATAGAGAATATAGTGAAAAATTTATTAACTAACTTAGAGAAAAATGTGTGATGTAAGAATAGACACCACAAATGAAATGAATTTATAGGACCATACCTGTGCAATAACAGACAGACAGGAATCAACAGTGTTCGATTTTTTCACATCAAAAAAAAAGTTCGGATTTTTAATCATGTTGATCCAAAATCGTAATGGTAAGCTGAAAAATAAAAGTAAAATAAATCATTTTTTAAGCTAAACTTTATTGAAGAAAATACAACCAGACAACTTCTATATTTTAAAAATGGTAGTTTTGAAAAAAAATCATATTTGATATTTACAAGGACACAGGGCAAGTGAATGAAAAAGTTTTAAAAATAAAAAAGTTTAGGAAATAAGAAGGACTGACATAAAGGAAGCTAGTACCTATTGTTTTTCCATGTGTGATGCACTTCATTATCTTCAATATCTAACTTTTTTGCTTCAATATCCAAAAAATCAAAGAGATATTTCACAGCTATAGGTATCGTTCTAGCACCATCGCGTAACCCAAAAATTGAAATAAATAATTGGTTTACAAAATACTGCACAGTTTCCTAAAACAGTAAGAAGTAAATTTATCATGGCTAATGAATTAGTTGAAATAGATTGAATAAGTTTTTCAAGAGGATTTAAAAAGTTTTTTTTTTACAAGAAAAGTTTCAAAGAAAATCTTGGCTAGCCAGTGAAAAATTGATGAACGGTCTATTTTATTTGGATATCTGTGTATCTGATATATGTTTCTAGAATGAGAATATCAGGTTTAAATCTTAAACAGTTAAATAGTTACCAAAATTTAACGAAATCAACAATGCATACTTTTGTTTTTAACAGCCTTGTTAAATAAACTTCAGCAACCATATTCTGGGTTGTTGCTTTACTTTGCCGAATATCGTCTTGAGGTTCTTGAGGATAATCAGTCACTTTAACCTAGTATGCAAATAACATAGTAGTAATTGATGGGCTTCAAAAATTCTTAATACAGTTAAAATCAATTTAAATGATGGGCTTTCTCAGAAGAAAGCGCATGTCAACTAAAATATATTTTATGGATTGGTTACTGAATACTAAGCATTATGTAATAAAACAAACATATTACTAATAAAAAAGCAACTTTTTATATCCTAAAGAATATACGTATATTTTTTGGTTGTGTCTAAGAACACAAATAAGAGGTGAAAGGCTTCTCACTCCAACATCTAACTTTGATTTTACTGAGGTATCTTTTAAGCTGTTACTTGGTTAAAAAATCAAAAAGAGGTTGTAGAAAAATTCCCTCTGGTATAACAGAGGTTCAAAATTACTTACCATATGGTACAACTTCAGTTCATGTGGTTGATGCTGGCCATGTAGCATGGGTGTACTAGCATGAGATGGTTGGAATGATCCATTGGATACAGCTAAAAATAAATTAACAATTTTTGTTTGTTCTTTCGAGTTTTCGAATGAGTTTGTACTTTGATCAATGTTGTTTCAGACCTTTGTCTCACTGGAAACTTTAGGAAACAGAAGTAAAATCGTATTTCAAAATACGAAACCGTCATTTTCCACCCACATAAAAATAAAACTTGAAATTAAAGTTGAAATATAATATAAAATAAAGATATATTATTTGCATATCAATGAAATAATAGCACATCATTTCCATGGCCAACAAAAATGATAAACCAAATATCTTTGACACTAAATTTTTCATCCATCAATGAAAAATTATAAAACCAATGCAAAGCTGTTTTCTAGAAAAAAAATTTGTTTTAAAAACCGAATTTGTGTCGTTTTCCAAAAAATTAAAAAGGATATTGATAACTCTTTCAAGGATGCTAAAGAGAAAACCGTTCCCTCAGAAACGATGGATTTCGAATCAAACTGTGGCAGAAAATTGAGCGGCTAAGACTGCTAGCTATAGAAATGCTACTGATAGATATACCAACCTATTTAAACTCTCGCAATTCAACTTGGCAAACAGCAATTGCGGAGGTAATTAGTAATAATTTCTGAGATTTTTATTGTCGGCCATTTTTCCCTCATGTTTTGAAACTTGCAAAGCAGCCGAACCGTTAAAAAATCTTTGGAGCTGCCAAGCTTTTCTGAAAGAAAATTTTACGGAGAATTCATTAAAATTTGCTCTCCAATCCATTAGTTAGAAACTGTTTACTGGTCGATAATCACCTTCAAAGTTAATGCGTGCACAACCTGGACTCGTCCGGGACTGGGAAATTTTATTTGCATAAAAGATGGGAGTAGACAGTTTGTCCTTGCAGGATGCTCTTGATTATGTGCTAAATCACGAAGGAAGTGATATTGATGGTTCTAGTCATGGAGGCCTTTGATAATAAAGATGAAGAAGAAATTTATGTAAAAATCAGTTTTTACATTGTTCAATGCAAAAGTCTCTATGTTGTAATTTTAAAGCATTTACCTCGAACACCTGTTGCCATTTTTTTAGCATTATCTCAAGAACTAGTCATGCTGATACATAGAAATTTTGGATTTTTTTCCTCTATATTCCAAGGGGATATTCCGTATAAAGTTGATTTATGTTAACTTCAGAAAAAAAAAGAAAAAAAAGCTTTTGAAAATTAAATTGTTTGAATATTTGAAAATCCCTGCAGCTAAAGCACCATTATAATTTTTCTAGTGAATTTTTTTCTTGAAAATTTTAGTTTCCAAATCAGTAACTAATAAGCTTTTCAACAAGGGGCCAATTATTAACTGATGACAAAAAAATCTATGATATGGAGCTTTTGTTAAGACCTACTTTTTTGTATAAACCTTGTGGTCTCAAAAGAGTTAAGCATCATGGAAAATTATAGTAGAATGAATTTTTTTGAAAATTTGAAACATTTCCAGACAAAATTTGCCATTTAAGAGCTTGGGCAAAACGGTCAATAAAATTTTTTAGCTTGGTTCACAAACTTATCGCAAAAAAAAATTTTTTTAATGCAAAAATTTCAAAAGGAATATAAAGCATTGCTTTTACAGAAAAATTTGAACAAAAATTAGGCGGTTTAAAAACCTGGACTCTAAGCCTGATAAACTTCTTAAAATGGCAGACATGAAACATAACAGCTATCAGACATAAATATTCAGAGAAAATTTGATTACTGAAGGATGCAAATTCACAAATGTAGAGCAAACGAAAGGTTATTATTAATAACATGGAAAACTAACTTGTTATCAACTTAAAGGGATAAAAATATGAACATGTCTTGTCAATTTTCTTGATCAAAAGGTGGCGGCTACTGAAAAAAGTATAAAAAATAGTTCTTAATACCAAATCCCAATTTTTCTGTATAATTTGTGGTATGGTTTAAATCCTGACATTTCAATAATTACATTATTTTTTCTAACAGAACACATAAAATAGGTAAAAACCATAAGTAAAAAAAATATATATTAAAGAAAAAAAGAGTGACAGAAATATCCTAATTCAAATTCAATATTCATAACCCTCATAATAAACTTAAGTAATTAACAAAGGCTAAATACTGAATTGGAAAACAACTAAAAAAGAACCACCTAAAAATTGGAGCTAAAAATGATATAAGAGTGAATGAAATTCAACTTATAAAAGAGCTACAATCATGTTCATAATATATTGGAAAAGTCACATCTGAAGCATGATGTAAAAGTGATTTTCTAGATAAAAATCGTAAAAATTATGGCAGTCCCAAATTAGTATGGACTTGTTTGTCACTTTAATCCCATAGCTCTAGCAAAGAAAAATTATTTTTTTTAATTTCTAAGTTCTAAGTCTATTAAGCAAAAGGTAAAGCTAAAGTTGAGTGTACCAAGGGCGGTGCATCCACATTTTTAATCGCTTGTGGTAATTTTTTCATTTATTAAGGTATCCTAATTGCGTATAAGTGTCATATTTTGTCGATGGTTGTAGTGTTTAAAAATATGTTTAGAAACAAGGATAAATTGCTCAGGGAAAGTATAAATTGCATATTAGTGAAACCCTGAGAGTGCATCGAAGTTATTCTGGGCAGCACCTTGCTTATTACCATTCTGGCTTCTCAGTGAATTTAGTAGGTAAAAACATAAATTTATAGGCCCAGACTTGAGAACGATTGTTTATATAAGAAGGAGAATTTATTTAAAAGAGGGTTTTGTATTTAAGAGGAAACAACAAGTAAAAATTAGATTCTTATGTAAATATGAATTTCACAACACAAGAGCTTATTACTTATGTAAAACAAACCTCGTACTTAATCAGGTAGGAAAATATAAAACAACATTTTTAGTGAATCTAAAAAAAGCTATTTCATTGAAAATAAACCTCATAACAAAATTAATGAAGCAAAACTTCACAGTAGTGTACTGAGTCTGCTAGTATACTATAGTATTTACAGCAGGTTTGGGAATGAAGCATTCCTCCAACAGGATTACCTTTAACAATGCTTAGTGATGTACAAAATAAGTTATAAGCCATGCTAAGAAAGTTTAGTTTCTTTTTAATAAATAGTTATTATCTAAGTTGTTTATGCTGTTATAGTTTAAACTTACGTTACTTGTGAAATAGAGAAAAAAAAAAAAACTATTAGCACAATATTAGTTTGGTTCACTTTCTTAAGTTAACACATCTTGGGCTTTTTTTATAGCATTATTAAAATTTATAACATAGATTAATTTATAACGCAAGTCATGCAAAAATTAGTTAAGTAAAAGTTGAAATAAATATAAAAATAATCTAGTTAGGTTTGAAACACATATTCTGGGATTGAAGAACTGCTTTATACTTATAAAGGTCTAAAATGATGTTTTTCAAATACAGATATCTTTAAATAAAAAACAAGGTGCTAATTGTGCAACAACAGACTTAAGGAAACACACAACCAAAAAATTGTTATTTTAAACAAAGAAAACCAAACAAGCAAACAAAGCCTAATCAGTATTTTGACCATTTTTTAAGCATTGTTTGCTATTGAATTTCTTGCTTACTTTAGTCAAAGAATTTTAAAACAGACCACTGAAATCCAACAAAGTCTTTTCAGAACAAGCAAAGTATTGAATTGATAGGCAAGAATAATAAATAACAAATAAATATAATAAATAATAAATAAGCTATTTTATTGATTTAAATAAAATAAATATTTAATATTAAATTAAATTTAAATAAAGTATTTAATTAAATATTTTTATAAAATTAAACATCATAAAATAAAAAAAATTTTTTTTTATTGATTGAATTATGCAAAACTTCACTTTATTAGCAAAAATTATTTTCAAACCTTGTTTAAACATTGAATGATATATCAACATGTTAAGCGAATAATCTGTTGGCAAGCAAAATAATGATTTCTTCTCTAACATAGTGCAAATTACTGCATTTACTCAAAAAAGATTTATTTCAACATGCTGCGGTTGTCTGTCTTATTAAATCAATTCTAAAGTAAATGTTTTATAATTTAAACATTGTTCTTTTCTATCCAAATAAAAAATTTAATGTTTTTTTCATTCGAAAAAACCTAATCTTAGGCAGAATTTCAAGCAAACTATTTAAGCAAATGCAGCAAATATTAATATTAGAAAGCTACAGAAACAAACCTGATCTATCTAAGTCTGTTATTGAGTGCATAGAAGCATTTATTTTGCGTTTTAAGCCCTTCAATGATCGTGAATGCGGACTTTTGGGTGCAGTAACTTCAACCGTGGGAACCACCTCTATGGTCCCTGGAAGGAATGTATTAAATTCATTAGTAAATATAGTTAATAAGTTTAATATAGTATATATAGTTAATAAGTTTAATTCCGCAGATTAATCTTTAATGCATATATAATTATATTTAAATATTATTATAAACCAGGAAAATTACAAAGGCTAATTCTCCTTTTAAAATATGATAGAAACTCCAGACATAAAATCTGGATTAATGGAAGAGAAATTAAAGGTATTCTCTGAATAATGAATGAATTATTCCTTTTTTATTAGGTTGAATTTTAAAGTTATCAAAAATTTAGTCTATTTACATTTATTACTAGCCAGGAAACTGCATAAATCTTTTACAATACAGGATATTCTCAGAGCCATTTAACATATTTGAGTATGTGAGATGAATTTAAATTGATCAAATAATCTATTTGTCTAAATGTAACAGGAATAGCGGTTTTGAAATAATAACAACTGGAAATTCCAGTGTTGTGATTGAAAAATCCAAATCTTCCTTTAATGAGAAAACGTGTAAAATTTAAATAAGGTCGTATTTTTAAACTGTATGTATAAACTTGAAAAGAATATTGTTAAGATGTCCTAAACAAAATTTGAATTTATAGATTAATTTTCCATGTTAACATCCAGAGGAAGTAAACCTAAGCAACTTTTGTAATATTTTGAAAAATTATTATATTGCTTGCCATCAAGAAAAAAAAAAAGAAAAAAAAAAAGAAAAGAAAAGAAGAATGTGATATATTCATACCTGATCCATTGTATGGAGATAGAACTATTCCTGATGATGTTAACCTCAAATTAGAAAAATCAGGCACCTGAAATAAAAAGATAATATTTATATCTTGCAATTTCAACAACATTCAGTCTACCTTTTTTTTAAAGATATACTTGCTTGCAAAAATAATTTATACCAAAAAAAAAAAAAAAAAAAAAAAAAGATGACAAACATTATGAAGGAGACTTGTTTTGAAACATTGCCATATTTATGGTGAATGATACTTTCTATGGTAAATGGTGTAATTTTCAATTTTCATACATATTTCATAAAAAAAAAACAATTTTAATTTTTAAAATGCTATTGTTAAAAAACAAGAATTTCTTGTATGTGCCTAACTTGGTGAGACGAAGTCTTAAAATATTCAATTTTGATACTTACTATTGGCCAATTGACCATTTTGACCATTTATATTAGGCAAATGATGTTTTCAAAGAATAAATTTTTACAATTTCTAGGCAAATGATTGCTTTAAAAAGCAAGAAATAATATCTCTGGCTCTTATAATTAAAAACTGTACTGCATTCAACAGAATAAATTTAGTCGATTTGTATCAAAATGCGTGACTGATAGAAACATTATGTAAACAGTTAAATTTTAAACTCAGAATTTATTAATTGGTAGTGATATTGGTTTCTATTAAACCTTGAAATTGCAATGAATAATATAAACCTGATAGTGTTCAAGAGTATTCAATTTCTTCCAATCCCCAGTTATTTCATTAGTAGTGTCTTCATCTTGAAGAACTAACATTGCTCCATTCGCTGATACAAAACCTAAAAAATGATAGATACTTTGTATACATACTGTATAAACAGGTGAGCTTTAAAAATAAAAAATTTTAAAAAGATCAGATTTTTCTTATATATGATTGCATGAACACGTAAATTTGCTGGTACAAAATTTAAGACTAATATCTCCTCCAAATACATGGTTGTGTGAGCATCCAAACTCATTCAGTAGAAATAATTATTGAGTCAAATTGAGTAAATGATCATATTCAGACATATATGGTTCATAAGAGCATCACTACAAAAAAATTATTTTTCTTAATGTTTACCTAAAATGACATATTACTCCATATGCCAATTTTTACCAACCTAATATCTGATATGTTATTCAAACAGGTCCTTAAGGGTTATTTAAACTTACAAAAAATCAAAAATAGCAATTAATGGATTTTTTTTAGAAAAAAAGACTTTTTGACATTTATGAACTAATTATGTCACAAAATGAATTCAAAATGAGCAAATGAACTGTTATTGAGTGTAATAGAAGAGCATGAATGTATTTAAAAGAATCACACTGCTTTATTTGGAATCCAAATAAAAAAATATATAAAATAAAAGAATGAACAATTTAAGGATTTATGCAACAACAGAAGACAACTTGACGTGTTAGAAATGTTAGAAATCTTTGCATTGGTTTTGAAAAAGGTTAAATTTAAGAAATAAATTATGAGCTAAAAAAAGAGCTAAATTACATACCTAAAGACAATTCATCTGGAGAAGGCCATATAGAATACGGTTTGCCCTATAACAAATAAACAAGCCTGTTAAATCAAGCCTCAACTAAAAGACAATTCATCTGGAGAAGGCCATATAGAATACGGTTTGCCCTATAACAAATAAACAAGCCTGTTAAATCAAGC
>JAUZNK010039466.1:0-10842 GCA_035046665.1 Euphysa ruthae
ATATTCCAACTCTTCAAACAACTCTTTTGTAACAATGAATCTTTTTCCAAGAGTAGAAAAAGTATTTTGGAATTTTCAGACTTTTTGACCAAAACAGAAAGGTTCCTTTTCGCGCGAAATAGCTTATTGTATTACAACCTGTAAACGAATGAAAACCTGGTAAAGTTACTGCGATTTCGTCTGAGAAAACATCGTGAATATTGGTTAGGTTTACAATTTGACATTGATTTTGTTTACCACGCTTTTGGTACAGAGGTATGTTAATGTCAAACTAGTAATACTTCTAATTTACCATGTTTCGATGGATGTGTTCCGTGTAAGAAGAGTCGAGTATCTGCTTCTTCTTGATTGCTCTTTAGCTTTTCAATCTCCTCTATGTTTTGCGCGGCGATTTTGATTTTTCGCATGATATAACAACTTATCCCTAATGTATTTCTGTAGCTTAACTGTTTCCACTAATTACACAGAAAACGTATAAGGCTGGCTTTGTTGTTAGACCCATTGACGAACTTTGCCCATTGTTTGACCTCGTTTTGATCCGTCGACATTCTTTATCGGTTTTTTGCGATAAACATCGTAGACAAAATCATTACGTTTACTTTTTACTCCTTCATGAATTATCTTCGAGAGCAGTGCATTTGACAAGTCTGAAACTGGTTTGTGGATGGCTTGGGTCTTTTGAACGACACTCATCAATGATAACTCTTCAATACCTTCAACAGGATGAGAGAGGTTTTCCAAATTCAAAACAAGCGTGGCTTTTGATGTCTTTTTAATATGTAGCTAGTCTGGGAACAAGTAAATGGGCCTAACTCATAGGACATGACGCTCTTCAGAGCTCACGCGACTGAGCAATAATTGCCATAGTTTTGCGATTCTAGGGAAAACACCAAAGAATTATTTCATGAGCGCTTAAAAGATCCAATCCCAAATTACCTTCTCTTGAAGTTCGTATTAAATTAAGTAGACCACTGACAACATATGACAATGCATTCATTGTGGAGATTCGCAATTCATAGGTGTAAAGAATAAATGATTTGTATACCGATTTTATGTCTTTGTTATTTAAAACCACATCTTAACTTTGTGTAGACAAACTGGTCCAAAAATCTTTTAATAATGTCAAGTTTTTACTAATTCGGTCTTGATTGTTTTTGTCCCACTTCAGAAACCTTTTCCAGATTAGACGCATGCACACTTCGTACATAAGTTTGTGGAAACGTAAAGCCCGATTATAGTATTTACCTTCCATACAACATACAATTAATTGTTCTCTCACTAAATACACAAGATTCGATAGCTATACCTCTCTGCTAAGCATCTTCAAAACGTTTCCTTATAATCGCCATCACCATACATGTTGTGTGAAAGATTCAAAGAGGAACGATAACAGATTTGAATTTATTAACACAGTGCCACGTAATTCCCATTTTGGTGTATATGGCTTGATCGTATATCAAGATGATATATGAGACATAATGTACCTTTTATGTATAGCGCCTGGCATAACATTTTGTTTATTGTTGACATGGATGTTGCTGGTGCGTTAACTGCCGGTAAGTAACCTATATTACCTTTAACGATTATCTGGCCACTGCGGATATGAATGTTAAAACTTGTCCATCTGTTAACTATTTTTTCATTTTGATTAATAATGCGCATTAAATACCAGATAAAATTCTTTAACTCTGATTCGGGTTTGTCGTCTCCTACATTGTTTTGAGGAGTACCATCGGGTAGCACAGGAGGTTCAGGTCGTAAACCAGAATTGTAGAGTGGTTAAGATTGGCGGACATACAGACAGGCTTCGTTTTTTGTCTTTTATAAAAAATTTCTGACATACTGCTCCAATGGACCTATGAATCATTCTAGTACTATAATGTTATTTACTGTATGGATTGTACTTAGCGTTTCTTCTATGCGATCAATATTGTCAAGTGTTGTTTGTACTGACAAGATTGTCTGAAAATGATGACAACTTTCGTCTAGCACAGGTAGTATCTGTTTCAAATGACTTAGAATATGATATAACATGCCTTAACCACTTAAGTGGCTTGATCAATTCAGCCTTTCCCGATAACGGCTTCACAGCAAACGTTAACACAATGTGCTTCGGCATTAAGCAACGACTTCTTGTTATCGCATACACTAAATCCTGTTCGAATGATAGGACTTTGGGTTTTCAAATCAACGCCTCTGGGGTTCAACACAGTCATTAAGGACTGCCTTAAAAATAGCGGGATACTATACTTTCATTGTTTAATTCTTCTGTTTGTGGTGGCCATGACATAGTTGATTTGATTCCCTTCACATCCGTTGGGATTAGCAATGTCACCGATCTCTTGAGATTTATTATGATGGAATTTTAGCTTTTTTTTAAATCGAAGTTCTCTGCTGCCAAATCAAAAACACATTTTTTTAAAAGTAAAAACAGCTTTCCATTTTTACTTAAAATATTTAAATTCCGTCTCTGTTACATTTCGCAAACATTTTTTTGCATAGTCATTTGGTTATCGTCATCTTTTATCCAAATAAATCAGTATAATATGGTGTAAAATCAATCATGGACAAGATCGAACTCGACTCAAGAGCCGTAGTTCTGATATAGCCACGCAAAAACCTTATACATACACTCATCGTGGGAATTCTTGACTATAAATTCAGGTGAAAAAATGAATGATGAATGAATGATGACGATGCTAATGAGCTTCATTATCACGTAAATTATAATTGTTTAAAATATGCTGAACAAGTGGAAATTGTTTTATTTCTTGAACATTTTTAATCGTTTGTTCTGCTGTTCTAGTAAGACACTTCTTTGTGTTTTCCTTGAAATCTCTTTTACAAATTACTTCTTTATTACAAAACTTGCAGTATTTCAGTAGAATATTTTTAGAGTGAAAACCACTTTGTCACCTTGATGAACGACGAGTCTCCTAGTTATAAAAAAAATATATATATAATAACTGAAGAATGTCAATAGACATGAACCTTAAAATATTAGTGACGTAGCTTTCCATTTATCAAAACTAACTCAATACATACTGCAATACATGCATAAGGTATCATAAGATTACCTTTTTATCGGAAGAATACTGATTAAACAAAACTAAAAAACATAAACAAACGTACGACACATATTGAAGCAACTAATAAATCAATTACATAGTTGTTTATTTTCTTTACAACAATAAATATTATAAACAATGATTTTAAGCAACAAAAATAATAGAATTTAGGAGATGTTAGGTCTAACTAGAAAATCAAGCAATTGGTTTCGGGTTAATTCTCATGTCACAAATCCATTCAGAGAGATTAAATTTGTACTTAAGAATACTTGTAGTCGAAATCTTATTTTTTGTATCAACACTTTTTATGATTGAAATAAGATTCTTCTTCAGCGTAAACAAACTACGACATTTATGATATTATCGTATGTTTGGAAACTCGTTGTCTTTTACGATTTAGCTACGCTAAGTAATGGCTCATGTTTTTTTATATGTGCTGCTTTCAATAAAGTTTCCCAAGAACTATGAGACTGAAAAGGTACTAGCATTTTCTGTCGTCACTGCAGTGAATTATACAACTATATTTTACCATCTTTGTTAAAATATGAATACAGCTAAAGGAAAAAAACCACGTTTTAGATTTTCGTTTTTCAAGACCAACTTATTTTGCAGACCAAGAAAATTTTGAATGTTTTTATTTTCAAACGATTGTTTTTTTAGATTTTCTTTTATTCTCACTAAACCGTCCAGCATAAGAAAAATTAGCAAACAAAACGACTTAAAAGGACTTCGTTTTTAACCTTCAGTATTAAATGAAACGCAGCCGTTCCACCTCATACAACAATATCTGTATGAAGAATGTAATTGACTATGTACAAAGGAGACGCTTCTCTAATTGCAATATGATTTTGAGAGCCATTGACGATTATACTATATCTCGATTTTAGATTATCTTTGTAGTAAAGCGCTTAACATTTGATTTTGCGTTCAGGGCACCTGTTTTTATGAGAAAATATATTCTATATGCTTCTTAGTTTTTATATTTTTACATATTTTATATAACGCGTATTTTATTACACTGAATTAGGAGTTTAAAAAAAAAGACCCTTTGGAAATGATTATCAACATGAAAACAATAAGAAAATTGAGACTTTAATTTCAATTCAAATACATAAATACATAAGTTTCAATTATCTTTGGAATATTCATAGAATTAAAATATTGGGTTATCAAGAAATTTTCTATAAATTTTGAAATCTTGAAGTAACACTTCTCGTTGAAACGAACTTTAAGGGCTACTGTTGATAATACAGCGATTTCATCTGTACTAAACGGTTTGGTTGACAAGGAAACAACTTTTTACTGGCCAAAAATGTTTATGTAAACCTTAATTTAAGAAAGCTTGTGGCGCGGTAAGGGTTTGAACTTCTTCCAAAAGTCTTATGTTATGACCAAGATTTCATGTTCACTTTAAAAAACTATTTATTTTTAATTATGCAAACTAAAATTTTCGTAGACTCGAAATATATAGGGCATGACATTACTCAGTCATAAAAATAATCTAGAGATAAGCAAATTATAAAAAATTGATTAATTTTTAAAGATTGCAGCTACAAACCCCAGGACTCGAAAAGTTAGATGTCTTACAAATGTTTAGTTTTACATTATTTCAGTATTCAAGTAAATCTTTTAAAATTGCATTATGATTTTTTCATGTTTGTAAAATTTTTTTTTAATGAATGATAATTAAAATTCCTTATAATAATAGTTTATATTAATAATAATGTTATGCAATGTCATTTCATTTTAAATTTATATGACTGATTTACTTACTTAACGTTTTTTTACCAACGCAAAACAAATTCGATTGATTGAAGAGAAGCAAAGGAAAAGAAGTATTAATTAAATATAATAAGTTTCAAATTTACAGTATCCCATTTTACAAAGCATATAAACAAAAACTAAACAAAAAACAAGAGTAAAAAAATATGTGAATTTTTTGAAAAAATAACTTCGCTAAAAAACCACACAGCACAGCTGATGCCTTCAAAAATTATCGATTTTGTTTACGGTCTAACCAATTTCTTCCAAAATGCATGACCAAGCATACTGGGAACGCGTTTAGCATGTATTTATGACGCATATGCATAGCGGTTCTTTTTCAAAATCTTGTTCCGATTTCATCTGTTGGTTCTAAGTACGCGGTTGCGTTTTTTCCTCTCCTAGCCTTTGTATTCAATGCATTTTTTCGAAAGTCATCGTTTCGGACAAACTTTTAGTAGCCACTCTGCACTGGGGTTTACTTTTAGCACAGCTGATATATTTGCAGTCGATTCCAGAACGCGTTCTCCTGAGAATAGAGAATAAAATTTATTATAACTAGAATGTTAAATAAAAAAAGTTTATTTATGGATGGTTCCTCCATTTATGACTACTCGCCCCGCTATACGCCACATAATATATGGGTGGTTCCGCCAGTTATGACTACTCGCCCCGCTGTACGCCACATAATATATCGGTTTCCGATATTTTCTAAATGTCAACAACCCAGCAGGCTAATGATGTCGCCAAGCCGACTGGAAATCTTCATTAAACCTCCAAGAGATTGAACTTTCTGACTCTTTACTTACTCTTAGCACCTCCCAATATAAGCTTTCCACTCAACATTAACTAATTTTCATAATAATTAATTTCATACAAAATCGACTTTGGTAATACATAAAGCAACGAAAAAACTTTTTAAAAACGGATATCATTAAGATGTGCCTTTCTTTTTCATTGAATAATTTTACGTTTTTAAAAGAGCGAACAGATAAGATGCAAATTAGATGGTTGTGAATGAAAGTTTCTTGGCTTGTATTTTTTTTATACCAAGTTACAAATTTGGTTAGTGTATGTATGTATGAAAATATTGTAAAACTATAGAGTTCTTTTATTATAAATAAATTATTTTAAAAATTCGTGAAAACAATTTTAATGGCCCACGAATTCTATTTTAAGCAAGCAAATTATGCAGAATTTGGTTCAAAAATTTTTTTCGATTCCTTTTAAATTTTTTGTGATATTAGCAATCTAGCCAATAAAAAAAGGATGATAAATAAATGGTCCAGAACGTATTACTTTAGATTTTAAACAATCTACATCCAAAATTAAAAATCGATAAATTATAATACTTCTCTTAGCTAATAAGTGGTACAAGAAATTCGTTGTTTCTAAATCTGTTTTGAGTCTGTTTGGAACTTTCTCGACGGAATTACTTTTATATCGAGCCTGTACTTTTATATCGAGCCTGTACTTTTATATCGAGCCTGTAACATAGCAAATACTAGCTCTGTGTCAGGTGCGGACATATACTCAGCTAGGGAATGGCCGCTAAATCAAAATATAACAGAACCGGATTGTCATTTCAGATTTAATGAAAATGTGAATTTACCTATATTGCCGCCGGTTTCACAAAGACAGAATACTGGATCTTCTTTCATAAGCTCAGCTTTCTGTTTTTTACTTGTGAAGCCAGGTATATGCAATTTATGTGGTGTGTCAATTTCATCTTTGATACTGTTTTGACGCCTCCAGTGAAACTTGGCAATGATATCTGCTGCCGTGGTAGCCTCGCTCAGTTGGATGGCCATACTCTGCTTGTTAAAGTCTGGAGCTATAACATAGATTTTTAACATTAAATCTTTTAAAATTATCTTAATCTTATCTATCACTTAGAAATAATAAATATCTGCAACGCAATGCGTTATCAGCTAAACTTTAATAGTAAACTGTCGTCCTAACGATGTCATGAATTACGTTCCAACCTATGAAGATCTGTAAAAATATCAAAATACATATTTGCTAATGTCATAAAATTTTTTTGGCGGAATAAAAATAATAAATTCTTAAGAAAAACTCAAAAATTATATCTGCTGAAACGCTAGATATAGACCAAACATTTTTTTCATCAAGTGTGTATACAGTTTTTTGTATACAGTTTTCCTGCACTACACAAACTTTTTTTCAAACATTTTTTTGGTAAAGAGTAAAAAATTTCTTAACATCATTTTTTTTTTTAACTACTAATTTTAAAAATGTTGATTTTAGATATAAAACAACCAAATAGAAATATTCATACTCTTTTCAAAAATCTTGAGTCGTCAGTATATCTATAAGATCCTTATATATTCGTGTAAAACTTATGGTAATAATAAATATAAAATAAAACAAACGGTAAGAGAGAAAAATCTGGACGGATATCTAACGGACGGAAACCGGAGTGAATTCTTAACTAAGTGCTACTTTAAGTAAAAAATCAACCAAAATAAATGCTAAAATGACTATCTAAAAACGGCTTCACCGGAACAGTTAAAATTATTTACGGCTGAGAAATGAGTTTTTTTAAAACAAATTTCCTAAAAAAAGCTCTTATCTACACCTACGACGAACACAAACCACACTCACCACAAACACGAAACAAAATTACCACGAACACGAAACACACTTACAACGAACACTAAATACATTTATCACAAACACGAAACAAAATTACCACGAACACGAAACACACTTACCACGAACACTAAACATACTTACCACGAACACGAATGATAAAATTCTCTTCAAAATCTTCTAATTCGTCACCACTGCTTACAGATGATTTTGGGCGAATGACGTTAACGCCAACACCAGCACTGCCACCAGAAACCTCACTTTTTAGTCGACGAGCAATAATCTTTTTTACCTAAATATAAGTTGTTTTTTATAAAAAAGCAATAAACTGTAAAATAAAAAAAGAAACAATATTAACTAAAGATATGCGAGGTAGAATAGACAAAACTTAAAGGTATGTAAAGAGTTTTTGTTGAGTGATTAATAATGTAATTAAATAATGTTACTTAAATTACATTGTTTTTTTTTTTTTTTTAATTTTAAAGTAGTGCCTGAAGCATCATGGCATAATTTTACTTAAAGAAATAACGGAGATATACATACAGATTTTGAATCTTTGACATTAGCACCAGCTTCATACAAAACACGTATTTGACCGACCATGAAAGACGGGATCTAAAAAAAAAACAATATCGGTAGTTGAATTTGCAGCGCCATCTTTAACCTGTTTATTATACTTTTAAATATTGTCTACCAGTACGACAGCGTTTTTGTTTTACTGGATTTTACTCAGATAAAGGCCTGATCTTGAAATTCCAACCACTTCCCAACAACAGATGGCGGCACTCTTGTTATAGTCCTATAACAACAGTCATTGCTTGAAAAAAGATTGCTACATATACAGCTAAATAAGCTCGAATTCACTTCATGACATAATGAAACAAACACAATGAGCTAAGGTCATAAAGATTGGATTTGATTTTTAAAATAACAAATGAAGGGAAGTTACGTATTGACAAGTAGGAAAGCAAATCCAAAATTATATATTAATTATAAATCAACTATATATTAATTATAAACTGATTTTATATTAATTATTAATTAATTATAAATTAATTATTAATTAATTAATTATATATAAATTACAAACTAAAAAGAACAGTGAATCGAAAATAACACCTGCTGATATTTTACAAACAAATGAAAATATTTATACCAGACAAAGTTCAAGATTTAGAAGTTATTTTAAAAATTTTTTCAACTTCCATCATTTATTTAATTTTATAATTATAACTTAATTACATAATTTTATCTAACGACTGATTAATTAATTAATTAGCAATCTAAACACTCACCGTCCACAAAATTCGCTGATATTTTATAAGCATCCTTAAAACGTCTGTCATAACAACAGCCTTTTGCGCTTCATCAATATTGATTTTAGACGTGTTTTGAAAAAATAAATTCGGGGCCATAATCATAGAAACATTGTTCATACCCATTTTATTGATGGGTTCTCGAGAAATGACTTTTAGCAGGAATGAAAGAAGCAACTAAATGGAAAGCAATAGTCAAAATATACAATGTTTTTATTGCATTTATTATATAAGTTATATTCAATGATTCCATAATCTTTAGAGTCAACTCAATAAACTATTGGATTCTTACTGCGAGGCCTCCCATGAAAAACCTTGCTAATGCGTCAATCATTTTATGGTACTATGACAAAAGATTTAGAAAAAAACCTTGGATATGGCCCAAAAACCACAATGAAATTGTTAAAAATAATCTAACTATAAAATCAATGATACAACTAGAAAGGCTAAAGAGGCTATAAAGAACACATATCATAACCAGTAAATTCACTGCAAATAAAAAGAACACATATCATAACAAGTAGATTCCCTGCAGCCCTCGATTACCATTTTCAAAATTTAACCCAGATGATGGTAAAATGAAACAATTCAATTTGGTTGTTACGTAGATAAACAAACCTTCAGTGTTTCTTGATGGACAGGATGCAATAGTAGAACAAGAAGGTTTAGGGCTTGTAGTTGAACTTTTCGATCAGGAAGGTCTAAAAAAACACAAATTTCTATAGAGTGGGGACCTTATGAAACAAATATCTGCATGAAACAGAATTTTCTTTGATAACATGCACATATACCTGACAAAAAAGGAGGAACACAAGATAAATTTCGAAACAAATCATCAACATAGTAAATTTTTTTATATCCTAGGAGAAAATCTTGAGTTACTTATTAGCAACTTTTTGTCCTTAAGACAGAACTAGAATAATGAAAATGGATTAAGGCACTGCTTATCTGTAAGAACCTTTGTGCAGTAAATCTCCTTAAACTATGAAAACTTTTTAGAAAAGTATATTTTAAGATTTCAAATTAAATATTGGGGTATTTTATAAGGCATACCCTGCATAAAAAGATTAATATTGGGCAGCTTAAACCTATTATTAAACTCCGTAAATTTAATAACATGTAGGTTATTTGCAACTACCTAATTAAATTTTCCAAAAGCTTGGTATTGATACGCTTAACCAGTTTTTTCAATAAATGCGGGTATTCGAGACGAAGTCATCAAATACTGTGTATAAGTCTGTTTAATTTATGAGAAAAACATTCATAGAGTTTCATGAAATCCAGGCTATATAAAAAGTGCAGCTGTTACACTCAAAACATAAGGTTAGGTTTACATTACACACATAATACCTAATTATAAATGATTAAAGTAATATTCAAAAATTACAAAACTAAAAATTTACTTACTGGTAACAGCTGCAAAGGTATTCTGATATTCGTAACTTAATAAAGGTATTGGCAAATCTCTAAAACAAGACAAAAAAAAAACTATTTAATACCTGTTTTAAACACGATAGCTTAAAGTAAAAGAAGTCGTGTAGTTGTTTAATAATTTATGACATTTTGACTTTACATGAAATTTATTCCTTTATGAGTGAAATTGACCTGCTAGCAATACAAGAATGAGTACAAGATTGAACTGATTTTCATTTATAAAAAAAGTAGGAGTCAACAGGGGTCTACAAGATAAAGGTTAATAAAATATTCAGTAATACCTAAGAAACTGCTTTAAACAAGTGCAGACATCGCTTATCTTTTTCCCTTCCCATTTAAACGACTCCATGTGTTTTTCTAATCCTTCTTTAATTTGCTAAACAAATAAAAATAAACTTACAATTTATTTTAATAACCAAACTTAAGCATAAGTTCTTGTAATTGCTTAGGTCTATTAAAGATTATAGGGAAGAAACCTGCTTTGAAATTTTTGATATGCATGAGAAGTTTATTTCAAATAAAATTATTTGATTTAAAAAATTGGTAGAAAATTTATTACAAGTTGTAGTTCTCAAAAGTATTTGCTTATTAACTGATTTGATTCATGGAAAAGAACCATACAACTTTAAATTCTTGGAAACATCAATAAA
>JAUZNK010039476.1:0-17443 GCA_035046665.1 Euphysa ruthae
GCAAGCAAGCAAGCAAGCAAGCAAGCAAGCAAGCAAGCAAGCAAGCAAGCAAGCAAGCAAGCAAGCAAGCAAGCAATAGACTCATGTGATTCCGATATGTATCCAGAATGAACAACAAAAGAATTGCGAAACACACAATGGATTAGAAGCCCCAAAATGGCCAAAAGTACTCCAGAGGACAAAATTTGACGTATCAAAGAACAATAGAGAAAGGTTTGGAACAACTGCAAATACATTACTCCCCTTCTCTAGCAACTCAAGCTAACCAGATATTTTAGTTAGGTTTGCAATTGTGCTTTCATTGAAGTAGGTGTCTCAATAAAGATCTTTGTACCATCAATATTTCTCGTCGTTGGAAGCTTTTTTAAAACTGTTTGTATGTGATGAATAAATAAGGAGACATTAGTAGCAGCTTTTAATACAAAAAGTTAAGGTTGTAAAATATGCGTGAAATAAGTGATGGCGAAACAGCAAATCTTCCATTCAAATCGAAAACAAATAATCCAGCTTTTAAATATATCAACATAATGAAAAATTCGTCAATAAATTTTAACTTTCGCTTCGGGTCATGGTTTTTTTGAAAATTATATTTTGGAAAAATGAACGAGTTATGTCCTCTCCAAGAAGCCACTTTTTTAACTCTAAGCCTTAGTTGCTAAAATAATGACATTACTCAAGCGTAACTAGGAAAGCCTGTATAGAGTCGAATTGCACTGTCATCATTTTTATTTATTTATTTTTTTGAATAAAGTTAAAACATTTCATTGTAACTTTGTAGATACCCTTCTAATTCTAAAGTTGTGTTTTTTTCTTACTTTTAAGTCTTTTGATTTAGTGGTCTTTTGCGAAGTTCTTTTTGCACGGTCAGGAAAGAGGAGTGAAGAATTTTTAAGAGGAAAAAGCCAAGGAGAAGTTTCCAACGTCGTCCGTGGCATTTAATATCATAATCAGCAAAATAAAAATGATAGAGAACAGTGCTTCTAGTAACTTTGAAACCGTTTTCGTTGTTTCTTTGCTTAACTAGAGTGCACTATTTATAAATATCTGAAGAACTACTAAGGAATTTAAAAAAATTTATGCCAGTAGCTATACCTTCACAGTTGTAGAAAGTATTATTACACGCAAACGCTGCATATTCCTAACCCCTTTTTATTTACTCCCTTGTCTGGTAGAGTGTTTTTATTGTCTTTTTTTTTTCTTTTGAATTTAACATGCTTTCAGAATATTTAATAAATATTTTAATAAGAGAGCAGCCAGGATGTCCTTTATCGTTTTCTTCTTATAGACCAAAGCTATCTACTCAACCTTAGCGTTGTTTTCGCGCAATGTTTTGAATTTTACTATTGCAAAATCCGTAACTGGCAAATGGTGCATTTTTTAAGTTCAAAAATAATAATATAATGTTTTACCGATATCAATAACATTGATTTTTTTTGATGAAAGAGTTATAGATTCGATATAAGTGCTATCGCATACTTAAAACGTTTTTCTAAAAAACAATGCGGCTACTAGCAGTGAAAACTTATTTGGAATTTTTTGAAAATCCCTCAAAAACTCAAAAAAAGATTAAAAACACGCTATTTAGCTTGTTTATAGTGAATCATTCAATCTTTTAACACCAAAGGACGACTTTGAAGTTTTGAGGGTAACCTGCAAAAGATTGCTAAGAGATTCTATAGATATTTTTATTTGTCTAAGATCATTCTTTTGAATAGGCTTAGTTAATCAGTTATAAATCAAAGTTCGTAATCAATTTCCGATGAAACAGGGGAAAATCTGTGCACACCGAGTTGCAATATCGACGCAACTATAATACAGCAAAAATGCAATACATATATTGATTTATTTCGTGAAGATGACGTAATTCATATTATAGCAAGTATTTATTTACTATCAATAAAAATACAACAAATAAACCATATAAGAAATAGTGTTTTGACATTAAGTTTTTCTGAAAGGCTGATCACATTTTTGACAGGAATTCCTTGTCCTCAAGCTATTGCTTACAGCAGTTTTGAAAACCCCAGACGTTCATTCAGGGGAATTTCTATTAAGTATTGCATTATCAGAAGAATCATTCGAGGTTAAGACTTATTTAAGTAATTTTATATTTTTTAGATAATAACGATAATTTCATAGTATTGCTCTGAATTAATTTTTTCTAATTGAATAGAATTATAGCAAATTTCTTCAGTGACTATTTTTTGATTTTTAGCTGTTATATTTGCAGAAACTGCTTCATAGGGTACTTTAGTTAGTTTTCCAAACATTTTCGTACAGATATTTAAACTGTTGAGACTGGTAATAAAGGATTTTATTTTACTTGGTTTAGAATCGTATAAACCAATTTCATCCCTGTTTATTGCTTTATTTTTCTCGAAGTCAACCCTTAATTTTTTCGAAATTTTAAATGAATTTCATTTGATGCATAAAAATGAAAATCGAAATGGAAATACCAATTTTGCCAAAAGATACGAAAAATTTTCTAAAGTACTAGGTTCGTTTAGTAATTATTATCTTTTTCCAGCGCTTAATGATGAAACCATTAAAAGTTCTAATTTCGAAAATTAAAATTTAAAAAAAATGAACTAGACTTATTATGGTACATCTCAACACCCCACCTTTTTACCAAACTCAAATAGAGCCTATATTTAAATTAAACTGAGTGAATTTCCCTAAATCTTTGTATAAAACGGTATAGCATACGATGAATTTTCCAAACTATGTAAACCTCAAGAGGTTTCCAATATTAAAACACAACGAATCTACAAAAACAAAACCAATAATTTCTTAGAAAGTTATTATTCTGATATCAGATATAAAAGGTATGAATATATAATTTTTCTCGAGTTATAACACCTCACATAAAGAATAAACGAACTTAGCATTTTCAACAATTTCTTCTCTTCACAACCATCACAGTTTTCTTATTTTCGCATGCTATCATCTTCATAGTACATTCATTCGTATAGGAAACTCCATCAGATCCACATACTGGGGCAAATTCTTTTGTACAGCCTTGGTGGCACTCTAACATAAATGAAAATTTAGAGTGTCAGTGTGGGAAACAATTATGAATGACAATTGTGATTTAGCGAGACAATTGATAACTGTCAGTCATAAATGGTTTTCATATTTAATACCCTATATTTAAAAAAAAGAAGAAGTGATGAATTCAGTAAGAATAATAACAGCAGAAAAATTCTTTTTGGAGATGTTTTTCCAAATAACATTTGTTATTTGAGCTATACACTGATAAAAAAAGCTTTTTTAAAGCTTCAAAATTTTAATTCTAGTTTAAAGCAAATTTTCCGTAAGTTTTGTACTGTGATATTTTCGGGTACAATGGCAAATCGAAGAAAATTTTGTTAGTTTTGAATTAAGCGCAGTTTGGATCATTGGTTTTTGCTTTGGAAATTTAGACTTGAAATAGATTTCAAAGTTGCTTTCAGTAAAGATAAGTTGTTTGTTATGCCAAAAAATTTACGCAAACGTCTAGTCCTATGGGACATTTAATCCGGTCGGACTATATAATTTCTTGTTTCATAATTTATTAACCAAGTTTATTCTAGCTTCGGATTTACTGTTAGCGTTTTTTTTTTTTTTTTTTAATATAGCTTTATCAAATCTGATACTTTACATGAAAATTCAAAAGTATTTAAATGAAAGAAATGTTTTATACTTACTACAATCGTCATTTTGTGTTGCAGCTCTCATGACCAAGATAGCTTTTTTCTCTTCGCAAGCAGCTTCTCTCAATAAACATTCATTGGAGTATTGTTTACCATCGCTACCGCAAACTGGAGCCAGAATTTTATTGCACGAGAACATACAAACATCTAAACGTTGAATTGAAGAATTACTAAATTACCCTGAAAGTGAAATAAAATAAAGTTTCGCAATAAACAAACCTGAGAGGAGAATGTGAAACAAAATTAATAAAATAGATGCTAAGATTTAAATAATATCACAGGAAAGTTATACGAAAAATAAAATTTAAAACCCAATCAAGAAGAAAAATAAAGAAAAAATTTTAACCCATTCATATTTTTATTATGATTAAGCTAACAGCATTCACCTCGGGGTTTTATATTAAAACAGGTAGAAATTTTAAAATCTTAATTTTTTTCGGTAAAAATGGAGTGAAATCAGTTTATTGAAGGTTGTTTTGAATGTTTAAATATAATACCTTAGTTATAGAATACTCCAGCCGAAATCCAAGCACACACAAAAAGTTCACGAGAAAGGGAATTGAAATTCAATATAACTTACTGTCTTTTTTGCATTCCCCATCATAAACTTTAGATATAGCTTTACCAAACGTACAAGCCGCTCCTTGCATTGCGCACTCGTTACCATATGTGTTTCCATCGTGCCCGCACACTGGTTTATAGATTTCAAAACATGGAAACATACAATGGTTTCTTGCTAGAAATCAAAGTTACTAATCAATTAAAGTGTAATCTCTTTAATAATAGCCTTAAATTTCTGATTTTAACAATCATATTACCACGATTTACGGATTTACCACGGTATTTTAAGCGTATTTTAATCAAGTACTTTCAATAGTTGCCACTATGCCAACTGCCATCAAAAGATCAAAAAACTATTTGACGAACCCGAAAACAAATGTACGGAGCGATATCGATGTTTTAAAGGTTTATTACAAACATTCGACATTATACGTTTTTGGTTGGTCGTTTTTAAACAATGAACCAATCTTTATAACAAAAACATTATTTATAGCGGAGTTGACACAATGGTAGGGCGTTTGACTAACTTGGTTGGGTTGTTTGGTTGAGCGAACATCTAGGCGCAAATGAGCGTTCTAAGTACTCCAAGACCCGCTACGTGGGACCTTCTGGAAATAATTTCTGGGAAATTTCTTATTTATTGTTAAATAACCAAAATTTAGCAAACTTTTGTTTGCAATTAGTATTAATATAATGATTTTTGTTTAATGCTAGACTCCATTTTAAGTGGTTCTATTCTAAAACATTAAAGCTAAAATCTTTATTACTTATATCAAACCATTTCAGTTTTTAATATTACATAGTTTGACATTATAAAAGATCAAAAAATCAAAAAACTTTTCTGGACCTCCTTTTTTTGGGTTTTTCGCTTTAAAAAGATGCCTTTGCGGTGCGATAAATAACTTTGAATACAATAGTGGAAATTTTATTATTTTACACAGATTTATATATTTTTTTATTACATCCATTTACTTTTTTGGTCCAAAAAGGTCCTAAATTTGGGAAAAAAATGTTAAAAAAAGAAGAGAAAAAAAACACAAAATTTTTAATGAAATAACCGAATAAAGTGGGATTTAGAAAGATTACATATAAAGAATATTACTTTTAGAAAACACATTCTGTGACGTGTTTCTAAGACTGGAGCATAATAACAGTGAAACAAAACAGTACCGACTGCATTTTTATTTTAGTAAACTTTTGTCCCCGTATATTGTCGAATAGCCGAGCCAAAATAATTTTGTTGATTGCTTTTTTCAGTAAGTCGACCCTTTCCACCGAGAAACTTTCCATAAGACAATGGTATCAGACAAGTCGCTACCCTACTCGTTTTTGGATGTGCCCCACATATTCTAATATACCTGGATCATTATGGATCATTTTTAACTACTTCGAAGTGTGACTTTGAGTCTCTATCCGCTATATATTTTACGTTCCCCAACTTCAGATAGTAAGTTCGTATATTCGGAAAATTTTTTCAGTGCTGTGTAGCCCTTACCAATCTCTCCCATTGCTATTATAGCATGGTTATTAACTTCACATGGGTTCATTCCACAAGTTTTTCTTTTTAATATTGCTACTTTTGAAAAGAGGCTTGGTACAATTGCACGACGCAGTTACACAATTTAATACTAAAGACAGACCGTTTTTCTTCGAAAATTCAGTTTCAATTTTAATAAAGTTCTTATTTTGACAATCTGGAAAGTTCTTAATTTAACTAATTATGGATTGCAAAATTCAAAATTTCATTATAATATTAAACGACGTATCTTCTTCAACAAATTCATAATTCCCAGTACCAATACAAACAGGTGTAGTTGGGAGGGATGATGGTAGTGGCAGTGGAGTTAGTTTTCTACTTGAAGCTGACGTTGATGGTGTGTCCTTGTCTTCTGTTAAATTATGTAATAGAGTTTCATTTAATATTCTAAAAAACCCAACTATAAGAAGTTATCTATATTAGAAATAAACTTCCTCTACCTCGTAAATAGCGGAAACAGACAAAGTGTAAGCAAAGTTTAACAATAAAAGTTATCACAACAATATTTTTTCTTTCCACGTGATAAATACCAAACATTTTATACTAAACAGGAACTTTTAAACGAAAAAAGCAAAATTTAAAAATATATCCCTCAAGAAAATGTAGAATGTAGGATGTTGAATGATCATAAAAAGGTAAAAGGGATTTTACAAATCGTTTTATCTATATGTCCCGAAAACATTGAGTCTATTTTACTTAGAATCAGCAAATTTGTTAGCAACCCCAACCAACGACAGATTATCAGTTTTGAACTTTTGAGTTGATACTAATGCCAAAAAAATGAAACGTATTTGGCTCATGGTAGTTCAAAGTCATAACTTTAATCATTTCGCCCAAAAGGTAAGGCGTTTTAGAGGTTGTGCTGTTAGCTGCGCCAAATGATAAGATTTGATAAATTTCCTATAAGACTTCGTTTCTCCTTAGCTTTCATCAGGATTCATTTTGTGACGTTGTCAAAGCTTGAAACCTCGCGCTTGCACAAATGGTTTGGAGAATTTGGAGTTCTGCGGGTAACGCTGAGAAATCAATATCATCATTGTATTTCTTCAATTATTTCATTTCAATTTGGTAAAGCTCTCCATTAACGGCTTTCAGTAACAATTACTCGATTCAAGAAAAGAAGTTAAAATTTGGTTGCTCAAATCTTTCTTTCAGAGCCATAACAACCGTGTCGGTTGCTGCAAATAAATTAACCTGGAATAATCCTCAGTTATAGATATAGTGAATGCTTCTGTGTTCCGAGAGGCTTCTTCGTGACCATCCATGTACTGTAAGATTAAATATTTTAGCTTTCGCTATTTTCTTGGAAAAATTGGATTTTTTTTGACTAAATCGAAAAATAATTTGAAACGCTTTGCTTTTTGCATGCTTATAATTGCTTTGATGTCAAATTTGTTAGCCTCTGACTGTTTAAAGCAGAAAGTTTTTCTTTCTGCAATGTTTACGAAAAATTGTCTGTCATAATATATAATCTATGGCTTAATAAAAGACCAAAGGAAAAGAAAATGTCAAGCTGCCTTTACGGTATATCGGGTTGCACAAAGTTTATCCAAAAAGTTATGCTTTTCTTAATCTGTGTAGTTCACCATCAGTAACTTCTTCGACGAGTAATGCAAGGACTTTCTTTCCCTTTGGTGAAAAAAATGCATAGCTCTCAAGCAGTATCCATTTTGTTTGACAAACCCGGACGTGTTGAAGTGAGATCTTTAATGATTGCGTCTGGTTGAAGTGATTCGATTTGGGTAGCAATACCTGACCTTTTGCCGTTCATGTTGCTTGCTTCATCATATGTCTGCCCCCTAAAATTCTGCAGAGACAAATTTAGGCGTAGCAAAATATCTTTAATATTGTAGACAATATTATAACTTCGAATACTATTGAGCTGATAGAAACCAAAAAAACTCATCCTGTACTTCAACGTCATTCAAGCTCAATAAGAATAATTTAATTTAGTCCGGTCAAGTGATGTAATGATTGTAGGATATTTGTTGCCGAGTAGCATGAGGAGTTGGGTAAGGTTGTCGATCACTTTGAATGGCGATTCCTTTCCTTGCCAGAAATTTTAGACTACATATGATACCATGCAAGTGTTTGCGTTCTTTCTGCTTTGTATCAAGAATTTTCTAATTTGTAATCTTTGCAACATCTCTACAATTTGGTTCTACTTTCTCAATGACAGCAGCTGCTATGAGAAAGTTTGTTTTTTGATGACACTTTGGAGCCTTTTTCTAAGAGTAAAGACCAACGCTTATATATGCTGGCTCCTTGTTTCTTTCAATCGATAAGTTTTTTTTTCTTGCTTTGGTTCAAAAAGTAGAAAACAATATGGTTTATATGAAAAAAAAATGTTTATTCTTTTGGACAAATTTTAACGACACTTATCATTCCTTTAAAGGAAGAAATTAATGCTGAAGAAATTTCACGTTTTTACCAAATTTTGGGTAAATTCGCATAAGTTTAAACTCGCGAAAAATACTATTGTGGAGCATTCACAAAAGTTTATTCCCGCGAAATTTTTTTTTGTCTTTTTACATTTTCATGATTAAAACCCTTTTTCCTGCCAAAATTACTACGTTTGTTTTTTCTTTTTGTGATAATTTGCGAATTTTTTACCTTTGGTAGCTGAAATGATCAACGATTCTATAATATACTGCATTGTTTCAAAAACGACTTTTATCGTTATTTGCTTCTTAGTAAAAGTAATGTTAAAACATTAAAAACAAAACTAAAGGCTGATCTTCAGTCAGGAAAAGTTTACCGCGCACAAAAAAATGTTCAGCTGCCAGATATTTTTTCGAATGATTATTTTTCTGGTGGCAAAATCCACTTGAACAGATTCATAGAATTTTTTATGGTTGTTTACTTTTGATTCATGATGGATGTCTTTGACTGTGTAACTTTTTAATGACTTTGTTATTGCATCGACATTGACATGGAAATGATGCGAATCGGAAGGGAAAAATGGGGTTAAGAAAGTTGTCTACAGAAAAAAATTGGAAGTGAGAATTCCATGTTTTCGTCAGAGATGGCAACTTAGAAGATCTCCTAGTAAATTTGAAATGCTCTTATTACTGGTCGCACCACGAATTCAGAAATTGTCTGTTTGAAGAGAACCAATTTTACTAGCTAAAAGACTTTGTGTGACACTTCGCTACCTTGCAACAGGAAATGCGCATGTAACTCTTGCAGCCAGTTATTGGATTAGCCAACAATCGTTGGCTAATAATTCACAAGAAATGCATGGCTTTATGGGTTTTAACCCTTTAAATGATATGCCGTTCGAATCTTGTCAATGATGAGTATACTCGAATTTTTAATTTAGTGAGTCAGTCAATCTTCATTAAACAACTGTATATCCTTAAACCACTGCCACACGATAAAACAACTCTTTGCCGACAGTTTGAACTCATACAATGTTGGTTTTTCTGACCTTGTATAAATAAAATCAAAATGCCGTGTAAATTATTTAATGAAGATATGATTAAAATTATCATAGAAATTTATGATAAATTTTCGGATTTTAGTGATTCAGATTATGTTGAGTTTCTTGATGGTACTGACATCTCGTCAGATAGCTATATTGAAGGTGTACAATATGTATTGAAATTTTCAATGAACTGAAGTAGTCCAAACTCCACCATAGAAGAAGCAAGCTTGGAGTTACTGGACATTACTGCTAACAGCAGCAATTCGATTGACATTTTTGAACTTAGTGCCGCAGATGATCTTGTTGATATTATAGCAACCAATATCAATTTATATGCTGAACAATTTCTTCCTGGCAAAGAATTCTGTAACTTTGTAAGATTGTATAAATGGGAGCCAATTGACCGCAATGATAAACGATTGTATTTACCTTTCTTGACTTACAGTGGTTTCCTATACAAACCGAGAGAATATTTATATTTTTCAAAGAATGAATTGTTTCAAGCACCTGGATTTTGGCAAATAGTGTCACAAAACAAACTAATATTATTTGAGAAAGTTCTGTGACAATAAAAATTTAGGCGATGGATACAATAAGTCTAAATTCAATCAATTTTAGCCCCATCGCTCAACGCTTCCAGTCACTGTTATTTCTCGAGTGGGATATATCGATTGATGAATCGCTGTTTTTGTGGAAAGGTGGACGAAATATATTCTAACCAAGTGCTCTCGGTTTGTCCAAAAGTTGTTTGTTTTATGTGAAGCCAGCATTTTTTATTGATAATATATTGATTTTATGTTTATGCATGCTACCGATCTTTATTGACTCTAATTTCAAATTTCTAATGTAAGCACTCAAACCATCACATTTTGTTGAAGATTATTTTAAAGAAATTTTTTATTGATAATATATTGATTTTATATTTAATTATGCATGTTTGTGATCTTCAAATTGCCTTCTAGCAGTTTTAGCAGGCCGGTCAAATAATTTTTGGAAGGACGCCAAAACAGTTCGAAATCACTTTTGTGATTATTCAACTTATGAGAGGGCTCTATCAGTTGGCAATGGGATTCAGCAAAGAGTTTTGGGTGGATAAGACTTTGCAAAATCCACAGAGAAGAGGAGAGAATTTATCGCTAAAGAAACGGTTATTTGTAAAAATATAATTTTCTTAAAGATCTTCAATTTCGATTAGTGTAGGAAGAATATGATTGTATGGTAGTTCCCTTTCTCAAGAGCATCTTCCTTCTTATGAATAGGAATTACGTGTGCCCATTTAAGAACGTCTGGAAATATTCCGTTTTTCATCGAAGTATTAATTCAATCAGCAATTATGGGACTGTGAGAGTGTGCCGAAGTATACTTTTTGTGTTCTACATAATTATAAACAAAACTATTATTTCGGGAAAAGTTCATTAGAATTGACTCAATACTTGGATAATATTGATAATCTGAATCTTAAGGAAACCATGGGCCAATATTTAAGGTTATCATTATGTTTTCAATGTAATTGTTAAATATCTCAGCTACGCTCTTTTCGTCAGAAATAATAACCTTTTTCAAAAAGAAGTACGCGTTCTCTACTGATAATGGTTTTAGTGGATAAAAGTGGTTTTCATGCCTCCCAAAACGACTTCTGTCCTTCTTTTACATTAAAATTGCAAAAAAAAAAAAAAATTTTATTTTTTCTCTACGAGCAAGGTTAATAACATAATTACGATGGATTCTATAAGCTTCTAAATCACGTGGTTTGCCAGACCTGGTGTGTGTTGTTAGGTTCTCAGTTCATGTCACCATAAATAATAAAATGGTCATATTTCCTTAAGTAAAATCTAATTTAAAATCTACTATAAAATAAATTATGAAAAATCTAATAGACTAGCCAATGTGGGAGTAAAAACAAATATCCGTATTAATAATATTACATTCCATACCCTATCAGTAATCGTGCAATAATAAAAATAAGGAAACAATGCCTAGCAAAAAAGCGTGTGGGGCACGGTCCCCCAGCCCCCTCGGTAGCGTGGTTCCTTTTATTTATATGTAATCAATTAATAAAAAACAGGCAGATAAAAATACTCAGAAAAAAAACGCATGTCGTTATGAGATGAGTATTCATGGAAATAAGTTTCAACCCTTTAATTATAGCTCATAATTTCCATTAACCCACAAAATTAGAACCATAAAACCCAAATAAATTTTCACCTATGGTATCAATTACGTTTCCTTTAAGTGTGACTTTGACTGGAATAGTTTACCTAAGGAACTTAAAACTCTTACATTAGATTTTAGGTAGTATGTTTAATGATCTGATATGTTATTTGTATAAAGGTTTATCAATTTCTTCTCCTAATGAACAAGGTCATTGTGTGTCCATATTGCTTCACAATTTATGACGTACCTGTGCTATTTATATATTAAATATAAAAATTTTTCAATTATTATTTTCTAAAATAAATTACAAGATATACAAAGATAGGTTCATAATACTTTCTAAAATTATGGCGTTAAAATTAATATGGAATAAATTCATTTTATGTTTGTTAAGCGCATAATAGACATACATAGGCCAATTAGGCAAATTTTGGCGGGTATAAGGCTAGTTACTAGAATATTAAACAAATACATATATCATGTTTTATTAATCCAAATACGATTTTTTGGCCGATATTTGAGAGAAAATTACTGAAACGATATCTCGTCTAATTCAGTATCAATAACTAATTTACCCAAAGATAACTTATACAATATTGTTAACAAATGAAAATGTCTATGCTTATTATATATATTTATTTTAAACTTGAGTTTGAGTTATTATAAAAAACAGTAGCTTTATTTTCCAATTGTAAAGTCGTGTGCTTCTAACAGACAGTTTTTTTTTGTAACTTGTTATTTTTCATACAAAATATTCATTCATACAGCCTTAAATATACTTCATACAGGACTTTTACTAGAGGGGGACGTTTTAAGGCAGCCAGGGTACTCTCTTTTGTAACAGAAATCGTTTCGTTTACAGAAATAAATTATTAAGATTACAGTAGTAGACAATTATCCAAAGCCGTGTTATTTTATAACAAAATATTAAATGATTTCATTTAAAAAGAACATATTACGAGAGAAACAATATTTATCATACCTGGGATGGCATACACGGCACATGTGAATAAAGCAAACAGGAAAACCTTCATATTGGCTAAAGAATCAGTTACAAAATCTAAACAAAATCATTACATTTAATTAAATAGTTTATTGTGCAAGTGACGATTAATTAGAAAAATTTATAATGAAAAAAGAATGAAAAAGAATATCATGGCTGCATTCTAAATCATATAAAGGTATTAATTAACACTGCTTTGAATGACCCTTCTAAGCAACAGTTAATATGTACGCCTGTAAGCTTTTCGAATTTTTTGTTAAAAATTAAATTTATTCCTTAATTCAGGTTGTTTTGAAGAAAAGAAATAATATTGCATAATATAAACCAGAACGCTGTATTCAAAAATCTACCGAGGTCACGTTCAGAAGCACGCAAAGATAAATTCAAAATACAGCATACAAAAGTATGTGGGTTTAATAGCGTTTCGTTTTGCATACGTAACAGATAATTATCATAAATTAAAACAGGTGAGTTTTGGAAGAACATGGAGGTTAAACAAGAAGGGAGAGCCTGTGGTTTTCTTTGTGAAGATGGTGTTCCTTGTGTTAAGGTGGATAAAAGCCCTACAGGTTGAACTTTTGAGTAGCTGAAACTTTAGCTAAAAATCATGGTCAGAGAAATGGTGGGAAAAGAAATTAACTTGTTCAGGGGACCCTCGATTTAAAAATGTCAGGGTTGATCTAAAAGCCGACGAAGGGAAGCGGAATTTAAATAATGCTAGCTACTTAACATCTTAACATCCTGTTGAACGGTGGAAATCATTTCCTTCACGAAATTTGCCAGCTGATTTAAATTATGGACACATTTTTCATTTTATTGTGAGTCGGTTTCTTATGCATATCTTCACTCACAAAGTTAAAACAATAACGAAGATGATATTGATTAGGAAGTTTCTTTTACAGTCCAGCGTAAAGAAAGATGGTTTTCGTTGAAAGTATAGAGGGTAGTTTTTCATTACATAATAATAATTTTTCCATCCGATGAAAAACTATGTACTCTGATAAAAAAATGTTATTATTTTTATAAAAACTGTTTTTTCAAATTTTGTACAATGATTTTACTTTAAACACAAAAAAATATTGTGTTTTATAACGGACTTGTTAAAAATTTCAAGGACTCTCTGTTATTAAATATTGAATTATTTCGTGGAAAAAATTTCTTTTAGTCAATCAGTCTGAATTTTCAGAATGGCATCAAGCAAAATGCTGTCGTAAAACACCGTCAGTATCAAAATATATTGCATATTTAGATAAAGATTTACAAATCCAGAGAGAGAGCTAGAATCGATATTTATAGAAATTATCAATCAGCCGGAAACTAACCTTCGATACTTTCTGGAAATCTCACTATTTATATTTCAGATCATTTGGCTCAATTTTTTTTCAAATCTGGAGCCGAAAAAAAAAAAACACAACACATTTCCTAGACATTACTTTAAAAATTTCAAAACATGCGGTTTTTTACAAGATCTTCATACCGTTAAGTAGAATCAACACATTAAAAATATTAATAAAATAAACTATATATTTGGTGCTTCTCTAATCCTCTTTGATGTTATTCTTGATAGGCATGCTCCTTTCAAATTATTGACGAAAAATCAAATAAAATCTCTTCATAAACCTTGGATAATTAGAAGAAATTTCCCCCCTATTACTGCTGAAAAGAAGTTGACCTAATAATACTTGAAATGTACAAATCTTATCTGAAAACTACAGAAACGCCATAGCAAACTTATTAAAACTCAGTAAAATGCAATATTGTGCTACTTTCTTCAACAGTAATCTAAATAATCTTTAGAATACCTGGAAAGTTATAAAAGAATTAATAAACATTAAGAAAAATAACAACATTAAATCCTTAAGTCTCAGTGTTAAAAAGCAAATACTAACCGACGAGTCAAAATCAATTCATTCAATGAATTTTTTGCCAAAATGGCAGGAAAACATTCTCAGAAAATAGTTTACACAAAAAATAAATCTACCGATTTCTTCAAAAATCAAAATAACAGCTCATTTTTTATACAGCTAGTTTTAGAAGAAAAAGTGGTTACCTACATTAAAGCTATGCAGCCTGGAAAAAGTTTGGGGCCAAACAACCTACCAACATCTTTATTGAAAATTGCCCAAGATGCCATTCTAAAACCTCTGTTTAATAATAAATGACTCTTTCAAAACTGGTGAATTTCCTGACCTATTTAAAGTAGTGAAGGTCATTCCTATCCGTAAAGAAGGATCCAAACTAGATCGTACTAATTATCGCCCGACATATTTATTTTCAAACATAAGTAAAATATTTGAAAAACTCACTTTTTAGTTTTCTAATCAGATTCGATCGCGTGTATAAATATTAATTTGGCTTCAGAAAAAAACGCTCTACCACATACACTTTTATAAATATTACTGAGGCTATTAGAATTGCTCTTGGTAAAAAGTCTTACGCATGTGGTGACCTTCAAAAAGCTTTTGATATTTTCAATCACACTATTCTTCTTTCAAAGTTAAATTATCATGGAATTAGAATGGTTTTAGTTTGTTTTTTCCGAAATCAATCCCAAGATGCTATGCACGCGAAATCTATTTATAGGCACGCAACAGAACGCTTTTTTCATGTAAGATTCGTAAAACTGATTGCTCTCCAATTTCTAAAATCATGATCTGACTTACCTTACTTAGAATTTTTTTTCTGAAGAGGCTGCTAGAACTGGAAATTCAAACACTATTGATAATTTCAAATAGACAAACATTACAGCTCCAAACAAACAATTTATTTGAGCAGGTTCTCAAATATGCATATCCTAAAAATCCTATGCTTGGGGAAATTAAATTATAAATACGTCAGTGATTACAAAGTTTTAAAATTTCAGGCAATTGTTTCGTAAGTTTCATTGGACTGATGACTGATTTTTTTAAATAATCATCTGACTTACCTTCTTCAATGGTTATAATTTAAGGAGATTTTAAGCAAACGTTTAATAAGATATTTAAATTTTTTAAAGAATAAACATTCCAACCCCAAACAAATAAAATATTTGTACAGTTTTTCGACTGTATTTGTTAATATCCCAAGCTGTCACAAACAGCTATATATTGGCACACTGAATAAAAATATGTGCTGCGATAACTTTTTGCCAGAACAAATTTTATTTAAAAATGAAATAATTATAGTCTGAAAGTTTACTTGGTGATGAAATTGGGACGTAAATTCCAGATTTTCTAAAAAGATTTGTATTTTTTTGTGTCATCTAATCTGAAAAAAAAGATTTAAAAATATCAGTTATGTTCTAGTAATTAAGATTTTTTCTTTCACTTGGTTTGACTAAAATTTTAGAAGACACACCAACTTTAATTTTTTGGTGACTTAAGAATAAAAATTTGCAAACTGACAGACTTTACCAAATTGAGAGGTGTTTTTAAGTACTTCATTAGAAAACTAAAGCTGAAATACAAATTATTTGTGTGCTTATATTGATAATAAACAAAAATTTGGAATTTGGCATTAATTTTTTTGGGAACTTTTCTTTCTTAGCTAAATTTAATCAGAAATAAGATAAATAATATGGAAAGATAATTTCTACGTCTTGATAATTAATTTACGTCAGAAAATCTGCAGAACTAATGGTTTGGTTTAGGTTCATGCGTTTACCTTACTTATATGAACAATTCTAAAGCTGAAATTAAAATATCCATGAGACTTTAAAAATGTTAAATTCAAACTTCATAAAAATTTTTTTTTTGTTTATTAATTCTTTAATCATGAGTAATCATTTAGGCATTTAATTGGGATGTTGTAGACAGGCGTTTAAGGTGACTTTCTTTCCGATAAAACAAAATCCAGCTCGCATACATGTTTTCTAAACACAAAAATCATGAGTAATCATTTAGGCATTTAATTGGGATGTTGTAGACAGACGTTTAAGGTGACTTTCTTTCAGATAAAACAAAATCCAGCTCGCATACACGTTTTCTAAACACAAAAGCCATGAGTAATCATTTAGGCATTTAATTGGGATGTTGTAGACAGACGTTTAAGGTGACTTTCTTTTATATGTATATAATAAAAAATGTAACTAAATTTATCTTTTATTACCTTGTATATGGTAAATAAAAGAGTAAAAAAGTTTACTTAAAGTCTCACTTTTGTAAAACAAGGTATATATTCGTTCGGAAAATTCAATAGAAACTGGTATAGTGGTTTATAAGTACTCCCCTAAATAAGTATTTCCCAGTACTTATAGACTAGTCAATAAGTACTCCCCCTAGTTTGTAAATGTCCCCTTAAAAAAAAAAACGAGCTTTTTATTATTAAGTAAAATATGTCTAGACACATCTCTATCATGAAATTTACATGTTTCTTTTGTTCTTCTTAAGTATTTCGAATGTTTTTATTTTAATCAATTTTGTCTAAATTCAAAGATAAGAAAAGAAAACGCGACAACGGGAAACCAAAAATTATTAATTAAAACGTGGCGAGTGGACATTCAATCATATCTCATATTTCAGTAGCATGACACATCACCTTGATTTTGCGGTAATCGAAAAGTGTTTCTGACTAAAAGTATATCCATCTAAAATTAATAAAGATAAAGGGAAAAAATCTCCGGAAAGCTTGCGTCTCATTTGATATTGTCAATGGCCAATTTATGTATAAAAAGACAAGGTTGGTATATTTTTGGTAAACTATCACTAAACTATAAGATATTCCTCACGGCTTAACGAACTTATTATTTTTACATAAAAATTTTATAAAAAATAATATCTACATATTAAGCAACACGTTTTTTTTTTATAAGAAACTTAACGAAATATCTAGCTCTCAAATTATCTTATTTTCAGTGCTTAAATGTCATGCTTTTACAGTTCTAAAAGTTTCTTATTGGGTTTCATATAAATATTTTGACATAAATAAAAGTTCCTTATCATATCTAGTGTAATATTAAAATTGTTTGTCAAATAATTATGTGTGAAACTGTAAATCGCCGAACAAATGCTTTATATAGGATTCGTTCTGGTTTAAATATTGAAAAGGCCACTAGATTGGGGAATTCTTTTATCCTCTCTATATTTAATTAT
>JAUZNK010039487.1:0-17442 GCA_035046665.1 Euphysa ruthae
TATACACACTCATAATTTATTTGTGACTAATGATAGGGGACATAAATAACGTAAATGTAAATTATTGGTTCCGTGGTGGGTTCCACTATTCACCAAAGTCTTAGATTAGAAGCGAGTCTCTAATCTGGCCTATACAGATATCGCGTTTACTTAACTTAGTCTCCCGGAAGGTTATCAATTATTTTTTATTATGGCCTTCTTTGTGCCTGAGTTCCTTATGAAATTCTAACTATTTGTTATATAATAGTCTATTTATCATATAAATATAACCTTTATTGCGATAATAAATTTTGTGTAGATTTTATTTATTACTTTACGATGTAAGAAAAAGGTTTATATTTTCTTATGAATCCTAGATGGATAATTTTATAAGAAAATTTGAGAAATTTATAGAATATCATCATTTTGGCTGCTGATATGTAGAACAATGGGAGCTTTAAATTGAGCCACTGCCCGGAATAGTACACAAATTAATAACAGTGGAATTCACTGAAGTGGCTGTCCTGTATAATCATATATTATTATTAACGACACGATGATCACAGGATGTAAAAATTCTTTTGAATTTGAATAAAAAATATTTAAGTGGAAAAACTATGGCAGATTTATTAAACCTGCTAAAAATTAAATTTAGCACCAGCCAAACTAAAAAAAAAGGTATATTTTTAGGTCACCGTGTTGTATCCAGCTTTTAAGAAATTTTTCCTAAATTTTAAACAAAAATTGTGTAGCAATAAAAACAATTATTTATATTATGATTTGTTCCGTGCCTGAATTCTTTTGAAATCGAAATTATTTGTAAAATAATATTTTATCAAACGATTACAGATTTAGTTGTAGACGATATTCATTATGACGTAAGGAAATAAATTCATATTTTCTCCTTGTATTGTCCTTGTATGAATGACATATGTCATCTTATACTTAATTTAATTCCCTTTTTCAGGTGTAAAGGGATAAATCATGCTTAGTTACCTATAGCTCAAATCACTGTGAAATTATCCGTGGTTCGAGTGAGATGAGCCGTGAAGATTCCTTCCTTAAAATATAGACAAAGATTTGCGTAACAATTGCAAGTACCGCAATATTTTTATTGCGTGACAAAGGAAAGTTTCAGACGCACCAAATTTTTTGCAAGGGGGCTAATTTTTTCCCGATGATTAAAATAGATTTAAATCTTTCTTGCACCCTAAATTTTTCCGATGATTTATGGCCTTACAAGGAATTTCTTTCCTCTATTTGACGTTACGCAGAAAATAATTTGTTAAGCGTTTTGCCTAAGTCCTATAATTTATTTCTCTTTAAATGGCTCCTTTTCTTTGTAGGACGCATGAAAAGAATTTACGTTTTTCCTTATGGTTCATTTTCCCCTGGATGCCTTTTGTCAATTTTTCATAGGATGATACTTAAAAGAAATTTCCAGGTTCATTGTTTTTTAGGACTTATATGACAAAAAAACTGGATAATTACTAGTATTTTTCTTACGGTTCATTTTTCCTGGGATGCGTGACAATTTTCTAAATTGATGACATAATAGTGATTAAGGGATCTCCATAACGCATTATGGAATTAATTACACTAATGCCATACCTAATGATTAAAGACTCGCGTTTGCCTATTTCGACTACTCGAATACTTTGTTTTAATAATACTTTCAAAATTTAAATTCTTTACATTTTTTTCAAAAAAGGCATTCACGAAAAAAAGTTGTTTTAAGAATTTCTATAGAGACTGAATATTGAAGCGACTTTAATAAAATAACAGAAAGGTAGAATCGGAGTTAGCACAGTGTTAGGATGTTTGACTGCGGAACGAAATTCACAAGCTTGACTCCCAAATTTGCTTTCCATGTTATCTCTGAGTTTCTGAGCAAAACTCTTTGCTGAATGCAAAACTAGCTCAATTTGGTTGGGTTGTTTGGTTGAGCGAGTTTCGTAGGCGGAAGGTTATCAATTATTTTCTATTATGGCTTTCTTTGTGCCTGAGTTCCTTATATCAATTTTGATGGCTTGCTTATTCACATATTGAGAATGGCGCCTATTGTCCTCCTTGTTCTCTTTTTGGAATCAAGATACCATGTTCTTCTACTATTCTTTGTTTTGTTGAAACGCCTTTAAAAAGTCGGACTAATGCTCTACGCCTTTTTAAAGCACACGAAACTAGTTTTAAATTACACAAAATGTTGATGCATGCTTATAATATGCTATTGCCACTCTCTAAGAATGTATCTAAATCTATAAATGTTGAACTTGATAATGCAAAAAAAGAGATTACTGCTGAAAATCATAAAAAATTTATTCCTATTATCTATCTAACCTATTATTTTTCTTGGTCGTAATGATTTAGCTTTTCGTGGACATAGGGATCATAGTCAGTTTCACTCTATCGTCTGAGAGCCGTCGTTGGAAAAAGCCGGTAGAGGAAATTTTGTAGAACTTTTGAATTTTCGTGTAGATACTGGTAATGAAGTTTTAGGAAAATTTCTTCTGCTCCTAAAAATGCTACTTATTTTTCAAAAACCACGCAAAACCAACTCATTGATGCTTGTGGTAAATATACTGAAGAGGTTTTAGCCACAAATGTTAAAAAAGCAACATTTTTTTTTTCAATATTGTGCAATGAAGCTGCAACCTGTTCGAATACTGAGCAAATGTTGATTGTATTAACATATGTTGACTCAAACCTTAATATCTGTGAGGATTTTTTACGGTTTTAATGAGTGTAAAAGAGGAACTGATGGCTAGTGAAACCATTTTACAAACTTTTAAAGATTTCTGTTTATAAAAGTGATGCTTTGTTATGTTACTATTCTGAAAATATATTCCTATTAAAACTAAAGAATTTTTTTTGACAGGGAGTGTCATAGAAAGAACATTTTTGAAAAAATTGAAGATTTTTTTTCTTTTCTTTTTTTTTTCAAATTTTTCGAGAAATTTTATTTTTGAAAAATAAAATAAAATAAAATTATATAAGTCAAAAATGAAAGGAGCAAAGGTGAGAATACAATTTGTGCGATTAAACTAAATAACATTGCAAAATGCAACAAATTAACAGAAATGAGTTTTTTTTCGTCAGGTTTATAAACTAGAAAAAATATACCACTAATTTGTTTGACTTTAATTCATTCTGTTGACAATGAATTAATAGGAAGTTTAATTTTAGATTTCAAACAAATTTTAAATGACTTTATGAACTTCTAGTGTAGCAGAAAATCAAAAATCGTGTAAAATTGTTATTGCAAGCATAGTTGTTGTTTTTTCCGAGTCCTTTGGGGTTAGAAATTGGGTAAAAAATGCATTCCAATTTTTTTTGTCATTTCTACATTTTACAGACCTGATATGCATAATGTGAAATTTTTCAAAATAGTACTAATGATATAGCTTTGGAAAGAAAATTTCAAGCTGATTGAGATTTTAAAATTAACCTATAACTTAAAATGCAATGGTGAAAAGTTATATTGTGTCAAGGTGCATTATTCAAGGTAGACTTTTGCTTTTACAACGGAAGTAACTGTCACAGCTGTTATATACAAGATAACGTTTGTCAACATACCTCAAAATGACTCTTGTAATCGAGTAAGATAAAAATTAATGTTTTTATCTTTTAGTTTAAATGAAAAAAATTATATGAATTTGAACTGCTTCGCTGATATCCTTGAAAATTGAAAGAATCCTTGAGAAGAAGTTTCAAGGTATGTTTTTTCGGTGCTTTTCACTCATTTCAACCATAGTCATATGAAAAAAACTGCTTTCATATGTTTAAACTTAGCTTATCCATATACATGCAGCTTGTCATTTTGAACAAACATTATAGAATAGTTTAAACTGAGCTACAAGGTAACAGTCAGGTTTGAGTATAGATAATGAATTTCAGCGTGAAGCTTTGCAGATAATCTTTCCAGAATTTATCAGTGATATTTTTTTCACTATGCTGATATTGCACTGCTTGAAATATATAAGAAACAACTTTTACCCTTGTGTTTGTTTTCGATTTTGTTATATTATCATTATTTTACGAATTGTAATGCACAAAGTGAAAAAGTTAAATTAAGCTTGTTTTTATAAGCTTACTACAACAAAACAAAAGCGGACCGGTATTCCCCTCAATTGCCGGAACAACCCATTGGCGTAGATCTAATTAGCTTTAACTTTTGAAAGATAAATATCATTGTGGAACGATATATATACGAACGATATACGAATTATAAATTGCATTTTCGAGTTCGAAGATTTTTTTTGAAAAAGTAATAAACATGCAATGGAAACCCACTGGGAAGTGCATTTTATTTATAACCTCCCGCGGTTCCCATATCTGGGGAGCTAACTTAATCTGTAGGAAAAGTTACATTGCTCTGCCATGTATAATGAAAGATATTTTATATGCTCAAGATAACGTGTTTATTTTGGGTTCAAATATATCTACATAATAAATCCTCTTTTTTAACACCCGGGGAGTTAAATTTTCAAGATTTATTTTAAGGTGCGTTTATTAGAGGGACGCTACTTTTCCTCTGAAATGGATGGCGTTAAAAAGAGGATATGGAGCAAATTTGTTATTTATTCATAGATATGGAAGAGTTGGAATCTATAGCACCACTCAAAAAGCGTCATACTGTAAAAGATTATTCTCTCTGTTTATATTTTCACTTCAAATAATCACGATCTGTTGTAAAAAAACCAAGCTTGGAAACTCTGTACAAAGTCATTTCTTTATGCGAAGAGCGGGCTAAGTATGGTGACTCAACAATGTCAAACTTTGTACAAAGAATTCCCCAAAAAGAACCTAGGTATATTATAGAAAATGGTGGTTTTTATCATAGCTACTCTTACTCTGATTTTGGAAATGTGATAAAGCGTGACAGAGTGCTTGCTCGATTCAATGACGCAATAAGCAAAGATGCTCCTCTTTGAAAAGATGCAGGTTGGTGATCCAACATTATCACAAGTAAATCAACAAAGCGCTGAAGAACGTAGATTGCACTTTCAAGCTGTTCAATATGACACAGATTTCTGCATAATTTTCCAGAAGAGTGGTGGTGTTTCGCAGAACAGTAATGTTTTTAACAACAGATCAATCAATTATTTCAGACGTGGAGGTTATAATTATAGTAGAGACAGAAATTAATGATAAAAAAGTCTTTGGCATGAATAGTATCAACTTTTCCAATCGAAATTTGTGAAAATATTATGCATGAGGAAGGCATATCATAAAATTACAAGCCTAATCTTAAAAACATAATAGTTAATAACTTCGCTGATGCAATTTTCGTAAAAAACAAGAATCCTTCAAAACCCAAGCAAGTCTGCAGCGAAGTTGCACAAGGACAGAAAACTAACATTGCTATTGCTCACGCTAACAAAGATGCTCTTCAAGAAATTTTACGTGTTGCAAAAATCAACCGAAAACTTTTTAATCCAGAAAAATGGTCATTCAATGGATTATTTTCAAATTTTGAGGAGCCACGACTATTATTTACCTTAATTAAGTGGATAATCATGGGCCAAAGCAAAGTAATTGAGCACTAATCAGGCGCACACAAACGGAACGTACAGCATCAATCGTTACACAATTGATGAGGCAGTGGATGAAAACTCAATGCCAAATTAGTTATCAACCTGATATGAGCAGTGAAAGAGGTATGTGCAAAACAACAGAGACTCCGTTGTCAGTAGGAATAGGTCTACTTGTAGATCGAAAAACCAGAAGTAAAGAACTAGTTGAACTCATGTCAGATATGAATTTATCAGTAAGTTATGAAAAAATGTTGACCATCAAAAGGAGTATCGCATACACTTTCAGATCTACGGCTGAAAGCAATGGAGGAATATATGTGCCATCAGTCATTTCACCAAACAAACCAGTTTACTTCGCCTTCGACAACTCTGACCTAAAAATTGATACCCTAGATGGCAAAAATCAATTTCATGGCACGACAACAGCTATTTTTCAACATTAAGATGATGATCATTCGCCAAACCTACTTGTGTTTTATAAGATTAAAGCGTCATCACAACATTAACAGCCACAATAAAATGTTGCATATTGCGCGGAGCCTGTTTAAGAAAATATGATATACAAACCATTCATTAATAATCATTAATAAAATTTTTAACAAATCTGTAGCATTAAATAAAATGATTCATTTTTGTTGTTGAAAACAATTAACATCTCAACACCGATCGACCTTCCTACTTGGAATGCGTTTAATTCTCTTGCTCATGAAACCAGTCACTACATTTTGTTCACTGCCACTGTTGCATGGAAACCCTACAGGTTGGTGAAACCTGTAGGGTTTCCTGTAGGGTTTCAATATTCATTTCCTGTAGGGTTCCAATATTCATCCTTACTAGTTGCTAAAAAAAATTCGCATGTCTAACATGTTTTCCAGAGGTGAAAACTATGGTCACATTGGACCTACAGCTGTATTCAAATTGCATGCAGTTGCAAGCAAGGCAAGAAATATGCTCAAATTTTGTGTTTAGAATAGGAAAATTTCATATGGTTTTTGTATACTTGAAAGCAATCGGGGAAACTTATCGACAACATTGGTTTAGACGCAGCTTGAGTCGAAGCAGGATTTTATGGACCCACAACGGTTGAACGGATAAAGAACGGCAAGCCCAAGAAAAGATCTTTTGAGGCGTACATCATTTTGTAAATAACACTGAGTAATAAATACTTTGAAAAGGTTCGTGAACTGGATCTGGACATAGAAAAAGATGTTCGTGAAAGCAGTATTCACATAACTGAAAATCTAAAAAATTTCCGCAGGTTGGAAAAACCGCAAGTCTGGAAAGCAATATGTGCAAACTTCTAGATGAAATTATTTTTGTTGAAATACTTCAAACGTTTCATGATAGCATTAGATTTCAAGATATGTTTCTTCGAACTTTTATGTATATGTTTGAAAATTTGTTGCTTTTTCTTCATGCAAAAAAAACTAGGTTTACGGGAGTTACATTTAACAAGTTTGCACCAGGTGGCCAAATATTTCTTTGTTTTTGACCTTTAAAACTATGCACGGCTCATACCTGTTTATTTGTCTCAGATGTATCAACTGAAGTCCAAAAACCAAGTTAATTGGCAATTCATCGATGTAAAATTTTCAGTAAATAAGACTACCGTAGCATTCTCACCAATTGGCACAGATCACGATATCTAATATGAGAATATAGCAATGAACGTTCTAGGTGGTATAAAAAGTGTTGCAAACAAACCCTCTTCTTTGGATACACACTTCCTAGTCATAACGGAAATGAACAACATCTTCAAAGATTTCAATGTCATCTTTGGACTAGAGCACAAGAAGCGAGAAGAACACTACCAGTAAACCGGAGGCAAAAATTCACTTATAGAAACAAATATCAAACGCCTGCAAGAAGTTTTTACTGAACATGATGTTAATTTTGAAAGTCAAAAGCACCAGTTTGATGTTATCACAAAGAAAACTATGGAAAAGAAGTTGGCTGACCAATTTTTGGGACCTACCCAAGTTGATTATAGGTTGCTGCTGAACAGCTTTTTAAATGAAAGATTGGAAAGTGAAGCATCAGTTTGGGAAGCTAAAAAAAGAATGCGAAAGCGGTTAACATAAATTTCAAAGATAGTGTTGATATACTTCGAAAGGAACATACGCTACTGGGACATATTTTTAATTGGGTCAAGAGAAATACCTGAGATTGAATTGCCAATCTTTTGCACAACCGAAAATAGTAATTTTCGATTGTGCAAAAGGTCGATGTTTTCACGTGATGTACTATATACTTGACGTCCAACAAGTCACCTGTGCTACAAGAATTCGAGAAATTAGTTGAAGTGGATTATCTTGATGAAATGGAAGGTGAAATAGAACGGGCGAAAGGTGATCATGTTTGATGGAATGACCTTTGTCAATAAGATCAAGAAATCACAGTCCATGAAAACTTCTCAAGATTCTGCAGAATATTTTGTCCGTAGAATAATACATGATTCAGAAGAATACCATCAATTGCGGCTGATATTTGATTAATATAACGAATCTTCGTTGAAATCCAAAACAAGGGACAAATGAACCAAAGGTGTCACAACACTATTCAAGATGCAAGATGACACTGTTATCCAAAATGTACCTACCAAATCATTTTATCACACGTGGAAACAAAGAGGCAACTGACGATTTACTTCAGCCATTAGTTAATTACTGCTTGTAAAAACAAAGGAAGGGGGTGCGTTGTTGTGTGCAAGTCGAATTTTCTTATAGGTAACGATCTTCGCACACATGAAGTCATGAAGAAGCTGACATTTGTTTTGGTTTTGTATGGTATAGATGTTGCAAGTACAGGTCCATTTCAAAAGTTAGTGTTCAGTTCTCCAGACACAGATATGTTACTCCTTCTCATCTACTTTTACAAAAGCCCTTGTTCACAAACCATTTTTCGTATTGGTAATGCCAATAACATTCGAAACATAGATGTATAATTTGCTTATGAAGCACTAGTTGACGAAAAGTCAGCTACAATTTTTGGTTTTGACAGTTCTCGCAATCAGACTGCGAAGTTCTACAGAAAATCTAAACTGTCTTGCTGTAAAACATTCATCAACAGTACAAATTATGTTTTGGAAGCCTTAAGTAAACTTGGCTGCAACACTGGTGTTTCTGACACTGCAATCAAAGGGTTTACATATTTTATTCTAGAGTTATACTATCGAAATCGTCCAAAAGACGTATTAGATATAGCAGCACTGCGATGTCATATGCACATCAAAACGCAGGCAGAAAGTTAACTGCTTCCACCAACTGCAACATCACTAGGATTTATGATAAAACGCAGTCATTCTGTATGCGAAATATGTACAAATGCGAAAATTTCAACACTAAGCCAACTTAACCCTAAAAATTTTAATTGGTGCGAAGTTGAGAATCCATATGAGGTTTTCATGACGGACCAAGTTCTTCAAGTTGTTGTTGAACTCAGTATTTGTCGGTGTAAAGCAGGCTGTGAAAACATGAAATGCAAATGTCGAAAAACAACTTGACCTGTACGGAAATGTGCTTTTGTGATGAATTTGGAAACAGAGATGGGATGATGGCGAATTTACAATTGTTGATGAAGGTACCGAAAATGAATAAAAATGAATTTGTTTCGTGTGTAGATAGCAAATTTTGTGTGTGTATGTGTGTGTGTGTGTGGGTATATAGTCTTTGCTTTATTTGTTCTAAATAACTTCCATAAATGTTGATATGAATAGTCTATATTGAAATAGTGGTTTGCTGCTTCATCTTAAAAATCTGGTCTGTAAAATATTTCATTATGACCAGTAACCTACATTTATGTACAGCCTACATGTTTGTTACAAAAAATGAGGTCAGCCTAAAACTACCTTTGAAGCAGCATATAAAACATCATTCACAACTGAATATTTGTTTTTCCACTGCTTAAAATTGGTAAATTCAGATCTGTGAAATATACAAAACTTCGAAAAATAGGTTAACATGTCAGTATACCTTTCTAAACGCACAAACATATGTGAAACATTATTAGGAGTTTGTATATAGCTTTGATACTCCTTTCCAATTGTATATAACACTACTTATGCTTTGAACACATTGATTTTTCGTACAAGAATTGAGTAAATATAAGTAATCTGGTCTGTAAAATACATAAAATAATTTTTAAAAGTTGGAATACATTAGAGCCTAAACTTCACAAAAAACATAAAGAATAGTTTGTAACAAGAATTTTACACGCCAACCAGTATTCCTAGATTAAGGCTTACACTGTTCCTTTATATAGCCAATATAAACTATACTGTAATTTAAAAAACATTTTGATATGTCAATTGAGTCTATATTGAGAAAGAAATAAGGACCAAAGGCAAATCTAGCAGATCGGGCCCGGAGGGACCAATATCTGCTAATTAATACATAAAATCGTCATTATGTAGTAAAATATATTTCATGTTATCAACACATGTGTGAGCTAGTAAATGATGATAAAGTTATTTAATTTTAGTGTAAAAACTTGAAATTTAATATTGTATTGTTGCCCTAAATAGAAAAAATTACAACGCAATGGTTTCTTATTGCGAAAGCATGGCCTACTTTATAACAGGCCTTGCAAACTTTCGGCTCAGAAAAAACTGTAGGTGATAGTGTTTTCAAAGAAAATCGAGAAAGAGCAATTATAACCGCTGACCTTAAAAAGAAACGGGTAAAGTAAATTATTTTATAAATTAAATTTACATTAATGTTTTTGTTTTAATAAAAAACTGATAATAAAACGAAATAAAATAAACTTAAGAACAAAGTTTGATCTCAACTTATCATTTTTTGCATTAAAACAAAACCTTAATAAATTTTTTTGAAAAGGTTTGTAAATGTTAAAAGAAAAAACATCAGTTATAACATGTTGAATATTTTGATTTGAGTTATATATTTTATTGGTTTATTAGTTTGTTTTTAAAGCTTCATTATTTACAAACTGGGGAATGGTTTACAAATGTGAGAATGGTTTACAAACTTTTGGTACAGGCTGTCGTGGAAGCTATGATTCCGAACGCAAAGTTAAAATACTTCTTTTACCACACAAAAAATATTCTGAAGAAAGACATAAATGGCTTAAAAGCAATGCCTCGAAATAACACCGAAATACACCTAATTCGAAGTATGGACTTTATTGAGGAAACTGGAATATCTAAACTTGTTAACAATGACTTGACCTTTGTCAGTTTTCATTGTGGAGACAAATGTTCAATTAAAAACCATTATCCTCTAATTGAATGACTCTCATTAACTCAGTTTCTAGACTGGATGTAGGTTTGATTTCTCCTAAACTCTCTATTTACAACTAACAAAAAAAACTTTAAGGGGGTTCAAGTTAAATCTATGAGACCATTGACTTATGTGGGAGATAAAAATACACCTCAGAAACAATTTTAAGAGCGTTTGAATATTTCTCCATTTCTAGATCACTATATTCTCGACTCAGAGATGATTACCGGCTTCCAAGCATAAATTTGCTTACAAACTTAACCAGCAAAATAAAAAAATATTTTTTTCAAAAGTGTCCTGAGCAACAAAAAAAAACGTTGTATTAATAATCGATGAAATGTATTAAAACCTCCGCTGACTTATCAAGAAGGTAATGGTTTTGGAAAAGCAACAAACTCATCAGACCAGTATGCCACTACTGTTATAGACTTTATTTGTTGGTAAAAAATTTTTAATTTATGTTTTACCTGTTTACCGACTTGATGCTGGTTTTCGGTATAACCAAACACTTAACATTTTGAAAATTATTCAATGAACTTGAGGTTGGGTTAAAGCTATTTTTTGCGATAACAACAAAGTCAACCAAAAATTTTTCAATGTTCGAGTTGAAAAACCATGGAAAACTGTCAATAATTTATACCTTTTGACTATCTTCACTTGATGAAATCAATTTTTAACAATTAGATTACTGAAAAGTTACAAGATTTGAATTATAATGATGGTAGTACAGTGCGAACTGCTAAATGGAAGCATTTAAAAATATTCAGATGGTCAATCTTCAAGAAGACGAAAGCCAGTTCTGAAAATCTTCCTTCTATAGGAGCAGCGCTGATTCAAGCAATAATTCTTTGTCATTATCAGTGCCTTGTATAGAACCAAAATATTGTTGCGAAACAATGTATACCAAATCCGAATGATTATGGTTGGTTTTTGGAAAAAGAAAAGTACATATAATGCACGACAACATTACCACTTGCACCAGATGCTATTCTTAATTTAATAAGATGCAACTGTAAATTGTAGAAAAAATGCAACGGAGATCGACGCACATGTCGCCAGGCAAATTTTTAATATGCTGCACTCTGTGGTTGTCCATACGAAGAAGAATGGGGTACCAACAAACTGCAGAGACAATATTTTCAGATTGGCCAACGTGGCGGGTCTTGGAGTATTTAGAACGCCCAGTTACGTCAACGAAATTCGCTCAACCAAACCAATTTGAGCTAGCGTTGCATTACGCAATGAGTTTTGCTCAGAAACTCAGAGATAACATGGAAATAAATTTCTGCCAGAGGTGAGAGTCGAACTCGTAACCTTTTGCTCCGGAGTGAAACGTCCCTACCACTGTGCCAACTCCACTATAACATATCACAGTGAAGATTGAGTTATAAATGCCAATTTAAAAGCTTGTGTTTTATTACCACCTTTCTCATTCAAAATTATTTACTACTAAATGTTGTTCTGGTTGTAATATACATATATTATATTATTTTTTTTCTTAAGTTGGAGTTTTTTATCGAATTCTCCCCTTAAATTTTAAACAAAAGATTTTCGTAATAAAGAAGTTGTTAAAGATTTATAAAGAACATATTTATGGGAGGTGGGGGCATTTCACGTTGCGTAATAATGAGATTTCTATTTTTGAAGAATTACCCAACCTAATCCATTTATTCTATAATATTTTAAATTCTAGTAATATGCTTATATTTTATTCAGTTGTCCTAATTTTTCAATAATTTTATTCTCTGTTCCGTGCTGCCCTTTTTATGCCGTATAAATGGTATTTTCCTTGCATATTTCATAAATCCTGGTTTTAATCTTTCAGCCAAGCGATGAAATTTCTCTTTTCACTTGTATTCTTTTTACGCATGAGAAGTTAATGCACAGGGCGATAATTATTCGAGGGGGAAAACGAGGAATCCATGAGCGAGAGAGATAATTTGTGCAGAGGGAGGGAAGTTTTGCGCGAGAGAGAAATGCAGATTTTTTTCTGCGTAAATTTTGTAGTGTAACATGAGCTGCTGGAATCGGCATATCCTCTTTACTCAGATGATAAGATTTGTATCATGATCAATATTTTCATTTCTGAGTTTATGGAAAATTAAATTCGTTTCTATTTCTATTATTAAATCTATTTTATATCTATTCTGTTTCATTATTTTCGATGATCCTTTTACATGGTAAAAATTATGAGGATATATATAAATATGTAATACTTTATCACCGTTAGGCGAAAAAAGCTAATAAAAATCTGTACACCAGCAAACAATCCCTTCAATCTTCAGCAATGAAACTGATTTTTTGCTTCTATATACTTCAGGTGCGTTTCCTTCTTCTGTTGCTCTTGCGGTTAAGCTAGTATAAGGCAAAAGTGAAATATTGGTTTATCGGTTTCTTCTCAGCCAATATAGCTCATGTATTGTACAAATGGTTCATAAAAAGTCGCTTACTTGCTGTGGTATGATTGATCTTATAGATTCACTTGATACCGAAAATGCATTGGTAGCAAATTTTTTCAAGAAAGAGTTTGATTCCATCTTCTTTATGATTGTCTATCATTCAAACCTTCAACGGAAGAAATAGCGTAAGAGTCCAAAAATAGGAGTTTTAATGTTAATGAGATCGATGTCCATAGCCTCACGCACCGCCAAAATTTTTCGAAGACTATTCCTCGGCGAGAATTCACTAAACCCGTGTTTTAAGTTAATACAGCATTCGCTACCATTCTATGGCTTAATCAATTTTGTGGTTATACCATAGCAGTGTCCCAGGGACTACTTTACATAGATCACTTTTTTTTTGATTTATTTAACAACTACACAGAAATCTAGAAAAGGGCTTATAAATTCTTCAAGAAAAAAACTTATTGAATGCTAATAAATTCAAAAGGCATGAAAGTAATCCTAAAGTGACAAAAATAATATCAATAACCCTAAAGTGGTCTGAAATAAACCGAATCAATTAACTTCATCAGGTTTATATAATTTGCCTTAAAAAACAATTGTCATCACACACATCGCCACGATTTTATTTACCACCCCTTCCCAAATGCGGGTTTGCAGAGATAAATAGATTTTAATTTAGAATTCCCTTAAGTTAGAACTGGATTGCTCCTATTGATAATTAGTATGTAAATTCTTATAATCTCACATCTTTTATCGATGAAATGACACAACGGTGTGTTTTTGTTTCTCATGGCTGAGTTAACATTTATTTCATAACCTAAATTTTTAATTAACATTATTTATCATACCAAAATGAAAATTACAAAACGAAATAAGCAAATAAAACTTCATTGAAACTACTATATTATTTAAAAGCATACATAAAACTGTACATATTAAAATATCTCATGTAAAAGCAGCAATAAATTATTTAAAGAATTAACTAAAAACAACAAACAACTTTCGGGATAAAGCGATGAAACTTTCTTGAAGTCATTAATTTCGCTAATGAAACTTTGGAGGGAATTCATTTCTTATAGTTTTGTTTCTTTATAAAATAGGTAAAGATTTCTTGAATGATGTCCGTTAAAAATATTTCGCGTAGACCTCATAAAGACTGTTTAAGCTTTTGTAGACTTAGCAAGTTGCCTAACTGAGGAATGAATCTGTATCATTCATGATGATGACAATTTTAGCAAGTACTGACAATTTTAGCACGTACTATTAATGTGTACTAGAATTAATCTTTTCACAGTGCAAATGAAAATATAGTAGTAGCATAAAGCCAATAAACCTAAAAATGACGACCTTAGGCGTGAAATTCATTGAACTAACTGCTTGTTTACATGTCTACTATAGTAAGTGCTGTTTTATTCAAACATTTGTCGAAGTTTCAATTCTGCAAATTAAAAAATTTCGTGTTTATAATAAGTATTAAAAATACAGCTCCTATTTTAATCAGCTATCCCATAAGGTATGTGGCAAGAGACAATACTGAAAAAAAATTCTCTTAGTTTGTTAAAAAAATATTTCGTGCAGACTTCTATCTTCTATTAAGTTGTGACTCAATCAGCATATAAAAACTGTATTTCATTATTTTATATCACCAGACTCTACAAAGGAACATGACTAAAAAGAAAGGACACCGATTCACCGTTGTGCGTTCTTCGGATTGCTTCAGCGAGAATAGGTGAAATATCAATTATCTAAAAATTGTATAATAATAATAAGGTAACAATTTTTGATCATACTAAAACTGAATAGAAAGTTGAAGATGTAAAAGGGTTATTCCGTGCCAATTTAACAAATTCAAAAAGGTCACCCAAGAAAATTCTGGATCAAGTTATGTCTGACTGAAGTTAACTAGTTTAGAGGAATCGACCACTAGGGGCATAGATTTTTAAATTTCTGTTATTTCAAGGATTAATAACTTTTATCTACTTAAGACAGACTGAAATTTAGTAATTCAATAAAACTCCTAAAGTTGTGCGCAAAATATGTAAAATGAGTTTTTTTGATTTGTTGTATAAATTAACCTGATATTTACCTAAAAATTACAAAAATCTGAGGGGGGTCAAATGGGAAACATTTTCTAGGTTGAGGTGAAATGACCCAAAAACCTATGCTATTTCAAAGTTATTATAAAAAAAAAAAAAAAAAAAAAATATCAACCCACATTAACAGATTAGAAATAAATATTAAATATGGAAGTTACTAACTTTTATTTTAGGGCACTGCGCCATTTTATCCTCTTGAGGTATTGTATTGGTAACAACAGCCGAAGTCATACCAGAGTCCATTAAACGGGAAATCGCAGGTCCAGAAAAGATACCGTGTGTGAATATACAATGCACTTCAACTGCTCCCGCGTCAATTAACCTAGTGAATAAAGAATGATTCCATTCAAAAACCTTAAGAGTTAATAATCTGACCAACAAATATACATTTATAATTTCGTTTAAATATTAGAAAAATTATTTGTTAATATAAATACTAAGACAATGATTTGATAAGAAATTGGTTAATAGGAGGGAGTCACTCACAGAGCAAGAGCTGACAAATGGGAGTGACTCCAGTTTTTTACTTTTTTTCAAAGACAACGGAAAAAGCCATATTAATTTTGATGACACAATGCAACAAACTTTGATTAATAGATTATTGAGTTCATACAACTTTAAAAACTAGTCTTTTAAATTGGGTTCGGTTTAAATCAAAAATTGATTCATATTGACTAAAGTTGCCATTTTTCATAGAAAATAATCTGTAAATTTCCATCAGTGATTTGTTCCATCTCGCAGTACGAACATAAGATTGGAGATTCTAACAAGATTCGAGAACAAAGTAATATTCAAACTATGAAACAAAAATGATGCATTAGAGCGGAAAGACTGAAAGTTTATTATTCTTAGAGCAGACCGTTGAAATGAAAGTAATTTATTTAATTGTTTCCACTCTGACCCCAAACCTGACAGCATTAGCTAATATGCAATGAAAAAATTGAAAAATAAATAGAACGAATGGTATTATTATTAACATTTTTGCAAGCATGCTATTTGATCTATTAAGTTTTTAAATTAGTTCGTTAATGTGATATTTCCATGTCAAACTATCATCAACCAAAATTTCAAGGTAATTGGCACACGTTGAAGGGTAAAGACGTTTTCCGTTTAATTTAATTTCATCCTCAATAGGTTTTCTTCTGCTAAAAAATACAATTAGCTCGGTTTTACTTATATTTAGTTTACTTATATTTAGGGAAATTCTGTTAGCATTTCACTAGTTAGTAATACCTCTGAGATCTGAATTGATCTTTTTATTTAACATTTATTGACTTGTCTACATATAAAAGGTTCGTGTCCTCAGCAAAGTGATGTACTACAGAATGTTTAACTGATTGATTAAAATCATTAAAAATAATAAAGGACCAAGTACAGACCCTTATGGGACTCTGAATTTAATAGTTTGGATAGAAGATTTAAAACCATTTATTGTTACGAACTGCTTAAGGTTTATTAAATATGAAGAAAACCAATTTTTTATAACACCACGTGCACCGTAATGTTCAAGTTTAGACATACGAATATCATGATCAACGGTGTCAAACGCTTTTTGAAGGTCGATAAATATTCCACATGCAAAATTGCTTGCATCTAATGCTTCGCGGATTTTCTCAGTAATGCTTATTAACGCATGAGAAGTGGAATGTTTAGATCGAAATCCAAATTGAAGCTCAGAAAGACAATTAAAAACATTAAAAAATTTATATAATCTTTCATACATTAAATTTTCAAGTTACTGATATTTGAAAGCAATGAGATAGGCCTGTAATTTTCACATATTAGTTTAGAGCCCTTTTTAAATAAGGGAGAAACTGACAATATTTTAGGCATATTTGGAAAACTCCAGTAGAAAATGATAAGTTAAATAGACAGCATGAAATAATAGAGATTTCACTGTTGAGATGTTTAAGAATGACTGCTGGTATACTATTTGGGCCAAAGGCTTTGCCATTTTTTAACTTCAAGATGAGATCAAAGACCTCAGTGCTATCATTTCAGGAAAGAAACATACTATTAATATTTGGATTCTTCAGGTATTTTGAGAAATTAATATGAGAAGAATGAATTTTAGATTGCAGAGATTTTGCAACAGATGAAAAGTAAGAATTAAATATATTAGCAACTTAAGAAGGATCTGTTATGGATATATTTTTTTTCCATAATATAATATGTATATGTATGTATATAT
>JAUZNK010039509.1:0-17438 GCA_035046665.1 Euphysa ruthae
GTCTCGTTTGTCTTTCCAGTGCATAACCATGAACTGATTTTCATGGTTATATGCAACACAGCGGTCATCGGTTTTGAGTTTAGCGTTCATAATATGCTTTGGTAAGTATTTATAGTTGCTACATAATGTTCTTACAGCATCCGTCTGTCGTCGCACAAGCACGTGAAATAGCTCAACAGACGTATACCAGTTATCGATAAACACATCGACCAGCATCTAAAAGACCGTCCATTAATGTCATAACGATATCCGTTGCCTGATATTTGAAGCGGTTGGAGATATCGGTACTGGCTCCAAGACAGATAATTTAATTCCAAATGTAACCTGTCTTACCACAACCTAAAGCAAAGGTCTTTATCCCAAAGTGGGCACTTTTCGATCGTATGGGTTGTTTAAAACTTTTCCACAACAATAGCGATTCATTTAGAAATGTCACGGCCAGGCTGTCACATTATTTTCCAGCGATTCACGATGTACTCCTGGATGGATTTAATTTTAACATTCTTGCATTGGTTCCCACCACCTAATGAATTTACGTCTATGAAATGAAGAAATTTCTATAGCACTAATTTGTTTTGAGACATAATATTTTTGAAGCCAGGTGTTTCAAAGAGTTTGTTCTTCGAATAGTAAATGTCTAATTGTGGCTTCGGTAAGACACGGTGGAAGATAATAACCGCCAAATATAATCATATGTCACGAGACCTGAACTCTTGTCCCTTTTTAATAAATAAAAACACTCGATTGCGTGGCTTGAATATTTTTCCACATGTCATCTGTTTGAAGTAAATGTTTGTTTGTTCAGCTATGTACTCGCATATTTCATTAGTGATAAAGAATTCGAACAGTTCAAGGGGATCACAGTTTTTCAATTCATTGTTAACTTTTTCATCCGAAACAAAGTGAAAATGTCCCATCCCCCCCCCCTTCAAGGGGATCTTCCACCCAATTCAAGTTGTCATAAAGACTGGCTTTCTTCTTATTAGAGGTTGGAGAGGCTGTGCATGCTTTTTCTGGGTTAGCAGAAACTGAAGGAACAACAATGTCAAAATTTTCACCAACTAGTTGATTTGTTGCAGGAATGTTGTCTAAAACTCCATTGTCTTCACTTTCTATCTCAGACCCGACTCGATAATAAAGTCCTCATCATCAGAGTCCCCTTCCAATACAAAATCCTGAACATCTTTGGCACTAATCGGTCGTTTTCTGTCAGCCATTTTTTTTTTATTTACTTAGAAACTGAAAGTCGCATTTGGTAATCATTTGTTATTGAAATGAAACCATTTTGGTCTGAAAATTTCCGCATAATATTCGAGAATACTAAAATTGCAGTTTGAGGGGCGTACGCCCTTTATTAAGGTGTCACAATAAAGGAAACTAACGCCCTTTCTCAAACCGTATTATTACGGAATATCCTGTAGACGCAAAATCACGCCCGGTTATTCAGTTATTACGGCATATTCAGTTAAAGGGCTAACATTGCTTTCAAATTTTAAAAAAAATATACAAAATTGACTTATGAAGGTACAAAATAAAAGAATAAGTTACATAGAATTGTCATAGCTACTTTTGAAAATAACATTTTTGACAAAATCTAACTCATTTTGGAGTCCTGACACCTAAGTGTCAAGAATTTTGATCAGGAAATATGAGAGAAAAAAATCAATTCTATGGTTCCAAAATTTTATTCAAAATTTTAGAAAAGTAATAGATTTCAAAAAAAGAAAAAAAAAACTAAATTTTGAAGCTTAGATGTTATCTTTAAAAAATTCAAAAAATTGTCATTTTTCAACCTAATGAATTTTATAAAGAAAATTTTTTCTGTTAGTCTTCTCATGAATAATTCTGTAGAAAACTGATCAGACAAACTGACAAATATGACGGGCTATTTCATAAGAGCCTGTTGACTTCAGCAGAAGTCTGAAAAATGGCACTACACATTGTAAACTTTTTAGACAGGATAACTCACGGATAAAAAAAATTGAACTCAAACCGAATAGTACTTATCAAATAATACCTTAGCTGCATAGTTGAATTATAGGAAAGATCAAAAGAAATTAATTTTACTTACAAAAGTTTTCTGTCTGAACTTCTGTAGAATGTTGAGCAAAAAGAAGACAATTCAAACTGCAGTTACTATCATTGTATAAAGTAACAGTTTTTTCAGCCACGCTCCCAACTATAACATTACCAAAACAAACATCCTCTTCATCACACTAGAGATATTAAATCTAATAGCAATATGTAAAAGTTCAAACTGTTATCACAACTTTTAAATCCAGTTATTTTAATTAACAATCAATATTATCTTATATTATTGGAAAAAAAAAAACATTTTGTACCACTAATTAATTGAAAGGTTGCTTTGTTGTCTTAACTTTTCATCTCAACAATATTATACAGTATTTTTATTTACAAAATAAAAAAGCGCTTTGTTCTAACTGACATATTTACTAATAGCTAATTTTTTTTCAATATTTTTTATCTAATTTTGTTTAAATTTAAATTTTAAAATATTCAATTGCAAAAAAACGTTCACTTTAACAATAATAACAATAATGTATATATAATAATAAACAATAAATAAATAATGTATATATGTATCTTCAATATTATTTATTCTTAATGTATATATGGATTCAAAGTTGGGTAAACAAAAATTTGAAACTAATTAAGTCTAAAAAATAGTAAAATCATAATAAAAACAAATTATTTTAATATTATCAACAAATCGTACAAATGACACTCATCAAAAGGGAACCAAAATATGTTACTGATTGTGCCTCTTTTGATTTATGTGGAAAGCTTTTCCACACCAAGATATCTCTACACTACTATGAGTCTAAATTCACAATGTAGTTGAGGTAACAGTAGCATAGCATATTTTAAAGAATATAATGATTATATGGTTAAAACCATTAAAGACACTTTAGCAGCTAAAATTGTTTCATTCTTTTGGTGCATAGGTTTTTGCCCATTGATTTGCAGCATTAACATAAAAAAAAATTATTCAAAAATCAATTATGTAAATTATAATAAATTCAGTATAATCAAACCTTAACTGAACTGGTTTGACTTTTTCCAACCGCTCTAAGTATGTATTTCTGAGGGTTTATATTGCTAAATAAAATCAAAAATCCAAAAATAGAGAATAACATTCTAACTCATAAAATGAGAAATACTACAAATGATCAAATTATCATATCTCCCTACTTAACGAAATTATACTTAGACCTTAACAGAAATAAATTTTTAGTTGGTTATAAATAAAAGTGCTATTTTAAAGATTTTAATTCCCATTTTGAAATTTCTAGTTTTTACATGAATATTCTATTTTTAAATAGAATATTGCATGGCCATTTGTCCTGTTATGATAACTACCTGGAAATTTTTTGTTACAAGCAATCATTTGTATTTTTTGGAAACTAGGACTAAATAAGGAGCAAAAAAAAAATGTATTCCAAATATTTTTGGACATTTGTGTAATTTACAGACCGGAATATTAAGACATCATCAAACCTAACCACTGCTATAACTTGAGTTGTGTTGGGATGCATTATGTCGTTTAAGCCAATTATCGGGGGTCTACATGCCTCAAATTTTAGACTTAATTCTATCCAAGTCACGTGTAAAAAAATCAAAATGGACAAAACTTCATGAAAATATCTTTTTATGAACGTTATACACATTTGTTGAAAGTTTGAACCCATTTCCGTCAGTGGTTTTGAAGATATTGCCTATTCAGCAAATAGCAGAATCTGTTTTGGAATGCCGAGTTATTTAAGTGGAAACTGGCCCTTAGGCTTTGAAATAGTTCGAAATTATTTAAAACGTATAATAGATCGTATTTAGAGTAAATATGAAAGTTGTATATGAAAACAAAGAAAAATGTTTGCGGTTTTTAATCTGATGTCCAGAGTCAACTATTTTCTGTATTTTGGTTCCATTCACAAAAAGTAAAGGTATTATACTTTAATCTTAATTCTTAAACAATAGTCAGCATAACTGCATAACACATGACTTAAGAGTTTTTTTTTATTTATTTTATTTTATTTTATTTATTTTATTTTTATTTTTTATTTATATATATTTTTTATTTTTGTTACCTGATTAAATCGTTGTTATTATTATTTTCATCAAAACACAACAATGAAATAATTACAAGAAATTTAAATAAAGTAATAAACAGTTATAAAGGTTAGATCAATTGAAAATGTATGATTTAACACAAAAAAGGAAAAGACTTTGTAGTTGGCAGCCATTTTAATTTACCTTGTAATCGTAGGTTCTGTGCTGGCTATGCAAAACCATTTTCACAAAGAAGTCCGCATGTTTAATATTGTTACATAAACTGTCCTTCCAGATAATTTGTCTGCACAGTTTCTAGCAGTTGTAGATGTGGGCAAAAAGCTGATGATCAACTTTGAAACTGAAAGGCTTTTGGGGAACAGAATCAATTTGGGTGCGGTTGAAGAGAAGAAAGCTACCAAGGTTTAATGCAAAAGTGACCAAAACTAAAGTTAAACTGAAGGACAAAACTGTAACGTTTAAGGAAGAAAGACGCCTGTTGAACATCCAGAGGTAGATCTACCAAGCCATCTTGATCAGTATGAATTTTCCGTTGTTCCATGGTCAATGTTTCATTCAGATGGTTCAATGAACTTGGGGTCCAAAAAATCTTCATGCATGAGATAGAAAAAATCACTAAAGGAGATAGTTCCCGTGATGGAGATACTGCTTCTGGTGCAGAGCAGGATATAGCCTTAGATAGAGTTATCATGTTTGATGGTATGGGATGGGCGATGTCAATAAGTTGAAAAAGTCAGATGCAACGTGAACATGCAAGGACTTGGCTGATGTGTTTGTCCAACGTATTTTAAGTGAGTCCAATAATTATCAAGTGGTTGCTATGGTATTCGGCCATTACATGGTGTCTTCTTTAAAGTCAAAAACCAGAAATAAAAGAACCAAAGGTGTGTCAGTCCGTTACAAGATAGCAGACAATACGAATATTGAGAATGTAAGCTTAAAGTCATTCTTATCTCGTGTTCAGTTTGCGAAAAAATGCAAATGACTTCATGGTTGTTTAAGAAAATAAGTGCAAAAAAATTCTTACCGTTTTACAAGATGTACTCATTCTTGACCAAGAGGAAGCTGATACACTTTTGATCCTGTATAGAATAGTACTTGCACGTTTCAACCCGTTTCAAGAACTTGTTGTTTGCACACCAGATACTAATTTCCTTCTCCTATTTACTTACTTTTACGAACAACTCTATTTTACGCACCGATCAAAGTAACCAAGTTCAAGACATTAATATCAGAATGGCTCATGAAGCTCTTGTTGAGGAAAGATCAAAGGCTCTTTTGGGGTTCCACTGTTTCACTGGATGTCACCAGACCACAAAGTTTTATGGCATAAATTAGCATGTTGGAAAGTGTTCTACATCAGTCCACCGACCGTGGGTTCTAAATGCATTCAGTCAACTTGGAAACAGATCTGACAACATAACCCATGTACGTGATGGCTTATCCCAATTTTTTCTAGAGTTTTATTGTAAAAATCTTCCTCAGAAAGTAACGGAAATTCTAAAAGCACGATAATATCTTTATTCAAAACAGCAAGTAGAGTCTGAGAAACTACCACTGTCACTAAATTTCCAAAATTTGGATAAGTGCTGACCAACCAAGACCAAGACTGCCTAGTCCTAAGGATTTTGGATGGAAATTACAAGATGAGATGTATGAAGCCATTATAACTGACCAACGCCCTGTTTCTGAAATTAGCTTTTGCCAATGTAAAACTGGATGCAAAACTAACCGATACAAAACCGAGAAAACGAGATGAGCTACAATGAAATGTCTTGAAATGTCTTGGAATGTGAAGATTGTGAAAACGAAGGCAATAATGAAAATTGTTCGTGGAATGACGAGGAGGATAAGAATAATGGAGATGACGATGATAGTGAAAATTAAAGTTAGAAGAGATGGGTGAAAGGGACTGTATTTTAACTTCTCATTACAAACATTTTTGTTTTTGTTTTTGTATAATGGAAAGATTCCTGCTTTCTACTGTGTGCCCTTCATTGATAGATGGTTAAACCTTTATTACTGTCTACAGATGTTATTGGATAAACTAGGGTTGTGATACGGTATACTTTAAGCTTCCGAAATCCGCTTTAGCATTTACCTAAATGGGAGACTCATTGAGCTTGATTTTCAGCATATTTAAACTGCAAATAAAGCTCAAATCTTCCTATATAAGCAAATGACAAAGGTTATTTTACAGGCTGTCTTTTCAAGAAGCACCTATTCCAAAACAGAATCTGCTGATTACTGACCAAGCAATATCTTCAAAACCACTGGCGTAAACAGGTAAAAACTTTCAAAAAATGTGTAGAACGTACATAAAAAAGTATTTTCGAGAATTTTTGTCCATTTTTATTTTTTTAAAGCATTTTACAGATCAAAACTCAAAAAGGCGTTCTGGTCTGTAAAATTTAACGTTGTCAAGTGACTTGGGTAAAATTACGTTAAAAGGTCAGATAGACCCTCTATAATTGGCAAAAAAATGACAATGTATCACAAACCAACTCAAGTTATAGCAGTTTTATGAAGTCATAATATCCGGTCTGTAAATTAAAAAAATGTCAAAAAAAAAACCGAATACGCTTTTTTTTTGTTCCTTATTAGCCCCAGTTTCCAAAAATACAAATGATTGCTTGTAACAAAAAATTTCCACCTGGTTACAAATGGCCATGCACTAAAAGTCAATAATTTAGATTAGAAAGAATAGAACTTTATAAAGTTTTTGTGTAGAAATTTACATATATATATATACATACATAAATACATATACAGGCCTTGCCATGAATCCCGAGCGATTTTACCAGAGTGTTTAAAGGCTCACATGAATTTATCGCTTGTTATTTGTAAAGTTTCCAAAATTTAATCATATTTGTGTCTGTTTGTGGTTAAATAAATTTAACTGATCATCAATAAGTGGATTTCACTGTTAGCTTCTACCATTTTTTAAGTCAGTCAGCTTTTGGAATAATTATCATAATTAAAACGGCACAGTTATATATATTTTATTCGCAAAATATACTTCTTCATAACAAAAAATGGATACTAGTAAAGGCAACAAAGTAAGGCTGTCAACGTTCAATACATGGGAGAAAGGTGGTCTCATTGACTACAAAACGCAGACTAATGATGTTGGAAATACATATGTTAATTTTGCATGGTGCTTAATTTGTGCAAAAAATGTAAAAGCATTATTGAAACACCCAAAATGTGGAAACAGTTGTGGTTGATATTTTTTCTGAATATTGAGTGCGCGGTTAGCCTTAAAGCTAATGAAATCTTTTAGTTATCTGAAAAATATGTGTTCTTATTCTTTCTCTTTTCCATTTATTTCATTGTTCATACAATGGTTTTATAAAATTTACAAATAAATTATTTCCCAACATTGCTTTTAACCTTTTTATGAGAAACTATGACGAAATTATACTCATTATTTCATTTCGTTTTAATATATTTTGAAGAAAATACTGGTTAGCTGAAATATCTTTTTAAAAGAAAATCTTGGTTGATTATTGTATAGAAGATGTGCGCAATATTTGAACTAAACTATCTTGGCCATAGCAAACAAGCTAAAGTTTAGACTGAGAAATGTAGCATTCGAATTGCAGCTTAGTACTGGTGTTTGGGGTTCACCATTTGAATGTTCCCCAGCTTGTTCTGCTCAGGAATAAATAGTGAAGCTATCTGACTCTATGCAATACGTTGTACAATACTATATATATATATATATATATTGACAAAATAAAAACATAATTTCTTTAAGAAAACAACGCCACAAATGGTTCTGTTAGAATCAAAAAATAATTTCTTGAATGAACTAAATAATAACTTGCAAACCTAATTTTCAGACCGGATCAGAAGTAAATCGTATTTGGGAAATGAATTCTTGAGAAAACAAAAATGCAAGAAATGTTTGATGTTCCGAGCTAACAAAAAGTTTTTCTTTTTAAGTGCTCTTATAAAATTTAGTGTCTTTAAAAACTCAAAAATATCAAGGTTAAAGCAAAAATATATATAAGAACTATATTTTTACATTTTGTATATTTTATAAAATTTTGAAAAATATTTTAATATTCTTTTTTATATAATTGGACCAAGAAAAAAGGAACAAATTGCTTATTTTAAACCTGTTTATTTAGTAAAGCAATAGCTAAAAACATAAAATTTTCAAGCTATGCAATGAGTTAATAAAATCAGTTAATAAAAGCCAGAATCAAGAAATATCATGCAATTTAATCAACCACTGAAAATTTTAAGAAAAAAAAAAATATTAAAATTCCAAGGGAAAATAATGAACCCGGCTAGAAAAACATTTTCCATCAGCTCTAAAATCATGCGAGTCTAACAAAAATACTTACTTCTCTCCTTCAATAGTAACAATAAGTTTGACTTTGAACAAATATTTATATTCTTCTGCAGGTGTAAAGGACCACATGTGCTTCTAAAAAGAATGAATAGCCAATATCTAATTGGTTAAAACATCACACAAGACTACATTGAGTTTAATACCCAATAGATGATCATATGACTGACCCTTTCTATCGCTTTCTATCTATAACTTTGGGCGAAAAAAAATGACAATATTTGGATTCAGTGCAGCACAAACAGTTATTGATTAACTTTACCGTTTGATTAAAAAACAATAAATTACATTTCTTAAAAAACTCATTGAAAAAAAAGGTCTAAAACAAAAAAAAAAGATCTCCTATATGATCCCATAAGATATAAAATTTCAGTTTGTTTCAGGCCTAAAATGTTTAGGTGGAAATTATATATATTTATTTTGACAAGTGGTCCATTGTGAAAACTAAAAAATATAAAAATTTCTTGAAGTTTTTTTTAGGAATAAAACTACAATATAAGGGCATAATTTTTAAAACAGTTTTTCTAAAATCTAAAACTGTGTATTTTCTAGTCTGACAAGCTGATAAAACTTAAGAGTTTCAAAAAAATAGTTACTGAAAAAAGTGTTACAAAAGAATAGTCAGGATGGTAAATAAACATGTGTTAATTAAGAACTCTGTTGGATTGAAAAACATAAACCAGGATGCAAAATAAATTCTGTGAAAAATTACTTGTTCTTCATTTGGAAGAATCCTCTTTTCTTGCTCTTCTACACTTAAAATATTCTGGTCCACTTTCGGTATCCTCCATTGAAGACTAGAAATAAGTATGATTTAAAGACATAAAAATATTTAAAGAATCAAAATTTTAGATTCAAGTTTTACCCAAATCAGGAAAAAACTGAATAAGACTATGGATGTAAGTAGAACTTAAGTATAATAAATTTAAGTTGACTTAAATATGAAAGTTAACAAAATTAACATACTAGAAATGAAATACCAAGGCATACAAATTAAGTTATTCCAAATTGGCATCATACATAGGCTAAAAATTGTGGCTTTGTTACATAGCAATAAAATAAAGGCAATCTGAGTAAATTCCAAACTAAAGTTCTTATAGGAAAAATAAGCTCCCACTCCTCAACGCTTAAACTCAACCTTATATCTTACTGCTTGACATCCCAAAAGATAATGACTAAACTTTAAATAAATTTTTAAGAAAATTTTTGTCTTCAACTACAAAATAGACACAAAATAACGCAAATCAAATTTTAAAAAATTAACTAGCTGAACTTACATGGCCAATGCATTAACTAACCACCTCTAAATTGTTTAACAAACTAAGCCCTGAATATATGTAAAATAACTTTTAAGCCAACAGTAAATAAACAATAATAACAACACAAGAAAATCCGATAAAATTTTCTCTTAAGCTTTTATTTGTAATATTGACAATCATATACAACTATTTAGTTGCAATTAAAAGTAAAAAATAGATACTTTTCAAGTTGGAAACAAACAATGTTGAATTTTGAGCTAAGAACGGCAATTTACACTCTCAAATATCTAAATAATGCTTTCAATAAGACCCTTACCTTAGAGGGACACGTGTTGTATTGTGTATAATTATATGCTGATTTGAAACATTTCCAACACATGTAGACTTGAAATAAAATAAATCTTTTGGTGTAACGTTTACATGGGCAACTTCAAGGGTCATACTTAGTTTAAATTGTTTAGTATATTTCAATGTGTCATTTATCAAACAATTAATCTCTCTTTTACATAACCCTGTTTCCATTGGTGACATACGAAAAACTGTTAACTGGTATTCTCCACGTAGCAATGATACAGGCGGCTTGCAAGAAAAAACACAGGTATCGTCAACATCAAAGAGAGAATGTATAGGATTTTCAGAATTATTTTGAAGTAAACATGTTCTGTAGGCAGAATTTTCTATAGAAACCAAAGGAGGAAATACCATATTTTTACTATTCCAATAACATTTTGGTAAATATAACTCACTATCTTTCTGAAAAGTGTGACCACTTGCATAAACAGAAAGATACCAAGGAACATTGATTGTCTGCTCGTCTACTAATCTTTGATCTCTCATACTCTAAAATACATTTTGCTGAGATTATAAAAATTCACATCTTGAGCCTAAGAATTTTATGATTTTAAACAAATTCCAATCAAAAAACAGTTTTTGCACTCCAAAATTCTGTTTTTTATCTTTGACAAAAAAAGGTAAGATTTTATGCCACCTGATTTTCCTTCTGGCAAATAAAATAGAAGTTCAAAAGTTGGCTAGCATGTTACCAATGATTCTGAATACCATATTGGTCAAATAATTTTGGTATTGCAAGGGTTTAATGCCAAAAGTCCTTTAATAATCTACGGAAAATATATATCTAACTCCTAGTGATTGATTTATTTACATTAATTTACCTTGTAAAATATGAATGCCTCAACTTCCCCGTTAAACAATCTATTGGGAACACTCTAAAAAGTAAGCAGTAAAAAAAATGATGTATTAATTAATCTGGTGTAGTCAAAAAAAGGATAAGAAGACAGATAGTAAAGAGTTTTTTAAAATAACTTCAACCATGATAAAACACGATAAAACAAATATTTGGGAAAGTTTAATTGTTGAAAATTCATAAAAAAAAGAAGTATCAAAAAGGCTACTTTCATGCCAAAAAAAGTTAAAAAAAAAATTGAATGCATATGAAATATTACCAACCGATTAAAAGAAAAAACAACAGATTTTTTAGAAAAAAAACCAAGACAAACCAAATAGTTTTAATATTTTACAAACCTTAAAATTTGGTTACTGCTATGGAGATGATGTATTGATTTCATGTTAATCTGCTGTTCAGATTATTGCTCTTATAAAAGTTAATAACAAATAAAAGTCTGGAGCAGATTTAAATAGGAGGAACCCACTATACAATCAATCCACTGAACCCATGATAAGGGGATTTTCATATCAAATTTTGGACCAAATTTTGGGTAAAATAGTAATGTCCAACGAGCAAAAATTATCACAAATAACATTTTTAGCATCATTTCCCTTTGAAGCAGATATAATTAAACATAAGAAAAAGAATTATCATAAACACATTAGAACATAAGATTCATTACTCATAAATCGTAAATCAGCTGAAAATAATAAGACGATACCAATTTAATTTCTTGTTCTGCGGGCCCTACCGATTGGATATTTCAAAGTGAAGTAAAATGATAATAACCATTTCCAGATATAAAAAAAAAAAAATTCCTTTTTATGTTTGAGAAAAAAACAAATTTTAGTAAAATCTATATCTTTGACAAAAAAAAACTAGGAGTTCTGCGGGGGTTTTAATAAAGTCTGAAATATCACGTAAAATAATTTTATGGCTTTATGGCATGTCGTAAAAGCTTTAGAATTAAACGTAGCATTTTCAACAAGTATATTGTATTGTTTTTGTTATCTAGTACTTTATCAAGGAACTTCTGAAATACAAATTGATGGATATTTTCAATTATTATTATTACCAACCGTTACTTTTTGATGATATTATTATTCTAAATATGCTGACTGGCCAACCCTATGTTTATCGCCAGTTCGCCTGTAGTACGAGAAATTAAATTGGTCTCGCCTAAATTAAAATAATACAAATAAATAAATTAAGATAATATAAATAAATTTAAATATTATAAATAAATTTAAAAAAGATGTTATTTATGAGACCAAATACGTCACATCAGAGTTCAATAAAATCCTACCGGTTTGAAAAACAACCTAAATGATGTACTGGCCATTGCTGGTATATCGACTTTATCTGGTGTAACAGAAAAGACGTGTTTACTATCTAAATGGAAATAAGATAATAAAAAGTACTTCAAGGCTAAAACCTAAAAACCAGACGAGATTTTAGATTGTTTTAATTATTTTACATGCAAAAAAATTACAAAAAAAAAGATGCCATAAAGTATACATTTCACCATATTAAGAAAAAAGTAAAAAAATTGTAAAATTTGCTTAATTTAATTAAGCTATCAAATTTGAGTTGTTGGCAGGTCGTCATACATATCAAAAGGTGTCATGTTACATCTTTCTAAACTAGTCACTAAACTTTTTTAAGCAAAAGATATTAAATAAAACTAAAATAACCTTCATAACTTATAAATTCAAAAAGCATTTAATAGAATAATTCTGAAAAATGATGCAATAGTAGTAATGCTAGGGGAAATCTGAAACTTCAACCTGAGAAAAATTTCAGTAAATTTAAAAAAGTAAAACGCATGGTTGAGAAACTAAAGAGGAAAAAATAGAAAAATAAAACAATAAAATAGCTGGATCTAATGCATAATAATGCATATAAATGCATACCATTAATCCAAACACAAGTGACAGTTCCACTAGTATGGTTACTCATGCATATTGACTAAACAAAAAACAAAAAGATATGATGACTTTATAATGTTGGTAAACACTAATGATACATTCTGAATATCCAGTAAAATGCCAATCTGTAACAAGAAACTGAAATAATCTTTTTGGTAGGACCAGCAATTTAACCTGAGTGATGTGACTATAAACCAGTAAAGCTAATAGCATGTCATGCAGTCAAAAAACCTCTAGTAACAAATAAATCAATCGCTTTCTTATCTTAAAATGGTTTGACCCACAAACAAGACTAACTTGTTGAAAGCATTTAGCAGCGGTCAAAATAACCACATTAATGCATTCCTAATTGAAAAATGAAAATATTATAGAACATTATTCCTATGATATAAGATAACTTCTGTATGGACACTACATTTCTTTATCACTTTTTTAATTTGATGGTTAATTGGTTGATTGGTTAGTTGTTTAGTTAGTTGGTTATTTTGTTATTAGGTAATTAGTTTTAACTAATACAGCCTTGATTGTTTTCAGTCATTTACAACTAAAAAATGTATGTTAAATAACCAAAATAAACAAAAATAGGCAAGAAAGCCAAGAAAAAATTTATACAATCTATAACACAATGACTCTTGATTGAATTATCTTTAGTTGCATTATTATCCACCAAAAAATCAAGTGTTATTACAATGATACACCTAAAAGATTGCAAAGGCGTATGCATATCACCTCATAAATATATATATATATATATATATATATATATATGTGGTGTGGTGGTGTTTTACCACAGGGCTTGTAGTCTGTAGTGTTGTGGCGTGGTGTAGTGTAGTTTGCCTGTCTTTCTCATTTCCAGCTGCATCCACCACGTAGCCCTCTGAGTGAAAAGATGGGCAACATGTAAGTCCTTTCCTGGTGATTTTACAGGTCTACTAGTCAAGAATCTCTCAGTGCTTCCTCGTGGCACACCATGTTCACTGGGTACCCCAGGCTAAACTGAGAGGGATCTTGGAGCAGTCTGGAGCCCCAGAGGTTTAGCAGTACGACTCTTTTGCGTGGGGTTATGCTCTACTACTTAACTAATCCAACACCTGCTGCCTTGTAGGTTAACGCCTTTTTAGGCAAAGGCTAAGGGAGGGCACCCTGACAGAAAACAGTAGGGTAGTGAGGGCTCTTTAGCCTTGGAAGGCAGCGTCACTAGGAGTTGTGCACTCCGTAATTTGCATACGGAGTTGAAGCCCCGCAGGCGGTTTGTGGTTAGTCTGGACTCATTCCAGCAGCTTATGCGTCATCATCAGCACCAAGTGTACAGGTTCTCCTTTTCTTTGGGGCCTGCTGGTGATGAGGAGAGGGGTGACTTGCTGCATGGGCAACAGCTAGTCCTCCACACACAATGCCCAAGCTAGCGCTCTGGAGAAGCCACTTCAGCATCGCTTAACCGTGATGACAACAACACGGGGAGCAGCACCTTACCGGTTATAAACCAGACTCAATTAGCGTAGAGCTAGGTGCCTGGGGCCGCTCCTGACGGTGGGAGTGGTCTTTGGAGCTCATGTGGTAGCTACCACCCGCCACAAGCTTTGCAGTCCCCAGTCAATAAGGTGCTGTTCCGCCACGGTTCATCTGCCTCAGTGGGTGCATGGAACTTAGGATAAATCTGACTAGTGGACCGTTACTAATGCACCAGACAAATTTAAAAAACAGAGGCTGCCCACACTTAAGTCGGGCACATGGAATGTACGGACAATGACAACTGATCTCTCAGAAGATCTTCAGAAAGTCGATGAAGCTCACAAAATTGCTGTTATTAATGATGAACTAAGTAGGCTCCAAATCGACATTGTTGCCTACAGGAAACCAGACTTCTAAATGCAGGCTACATTAAAGAAAGCAACTACACATTCTTTTGGAAAGCTAATTCACTGGATGAAAGGAGAGAACTTGGCGTTTGCTTTGCTGTAAATAACAATTTGCTCAGCTGTATTACCCCGCCCTCGGAAGGATTTGAAACACTGCTAAAACAACAACTACAGTAATCAGCTGGATCTGTTCACATCATCAGTGCTTTTGCACTAATGCTTGCCTACCCAGCAATTGCTAAAGATGAGTTTTACGAAAACCTAGAAACCATCATTAAAGTAATCTCTGAACAAGAACAAGTGTTCATCCTAGGTGACTTCAATGCGAGAGTTGGATCAGATCTGCGTTCATGGCCATCCTGCTTAGATCATTTCGGGGTTGGCAAAATGAATGAAAATAGTCAACGTCTTCTTGAAACGTGCACGTATAACAATCTGTGTATCACGAACACCTTCTTCTTAACAAAACCAAAACACAGAGTTTCACGGATGAACCCTAGGTCAAAACACTGGCACCAAATGGATCTTATCCTCGTAAGACGTTTGAGAATGTGCACCTTGTTCGTACCTATCACAGTGCAGACTGCGACTCAGACCATTCTCTATTTATGTGCAAAGCAAAGCTATGACCTTAAAAGATGATTCGGGCAAAATCCAAGGGAGGTCCCAGGATAAATACCAGCTTCCTTTCTCTTCCCATCATGGTTGAGAAGTATGTCACTGCCCTAGAGAAGGAGCTGCCAGTAAATCCCCTGCTAAATACCAGAGAGATGTGGGAAAATCTCCGAAACACCATCTATGACAATGCTTTCTCTCACTTTGGCAAGAGAAACCATATCACTCTGGACTGATTTGAAGACAACAAAATCCGAATACTTGCAGACATAGAAGAAAAGCGTAAAGCATTCACCAAGTACAAAGCTGCCCCAATTGAGAAGAATCACCAAGGATTAAAACTAGCAAGAAAAAATGTTCAAACGGTTACAAGACAATGTGTGAATCAATATTGGTTGAGCATATGTTCCGGTATTCAGGAAAGCTCAGATATGGGTAATATCAAAGGTGTGTAGGATGGGATCAAGAGGGCAATAGGCCCCACTAAAAAGAAAACTGCCCCCTTGAAGACAACTACAGGGGAAACGATAAAAGATAAAACCAATCAAATGAAAAGATGGGTGGAGCACTACTCGGAACTATTTGGCAGTTAAAGTTTTGTCACAGAGGAAGCACTCATCGAGATCGAAGGCTTCCCCACCATGGACGAATTGGATGTTATCCCCAGTGAAAAGGGGCTCAGTACTGCGTTTAAGGCATTAGCAAGCGGGAAAGCTCCTGGAAATGACGGCATTCCATGAAAGATCTAAAAGTGCGCAAGCAACACACTACTTCCCCACCTTTACAAACTCCTTTGCCTGTGCTGGAAGAAGAAAGCGGTGCCACAAGGAATGAGAGATTCAAACATCATTACCATGTATATGAACAAAGGTGACAGGAGTGACTGCAATAATTATTGTGGCATCTCACTCTTAAGTATCGTTATAAAAATCTTTTGCTCGCGTAGTCCTGATGCGGGTCCAGATTCTTGCAAATAGGGTCTACCCTGGGTCACAATGTGGGCTGGAAGATCTACAATTGACATGGTGTTCTCTGTGAGAAAATTGCAGGAGAAGTGCAGGGAACAAAGCAAGCCGCTCTACCTTGCATTCATTGACCTCACTAATGCTTTTGACCTAGTTAGTAGAGTTGGTCTATTCAAAGTGCTGAAAATCATTGGATGACCCCCAACACTCTTGAGCATCGTTCAGTCCTTTCATGATGATATGAAAGGGACTATTGTCTACGATAGTTTAACATCTGATGCCTTCAGCATTCGGAGTGGAGTTAAGCAGGGCTGTGTGCTCGCCCTTGCACTGTTTGGCACCTACTTTGCTGTGCTCTTCAAACAGGCTTCCCTGAACTCCTCTGAAGGGATCTACCTCCACACAAGTTCGGATGGCAAGCTATTCAACTTGTCCAGACTAAAATCAAAAACAAACATTCTAAAAGTCCTGTCGTGAGACTTCCTCTATGCTTACGATGCAGTTCTTATTGGATAGAGAGCTTGATAAAAGAACTGGTAAAGCATCTGCAACCTTGTCAAAGTTTACCAAGCGAGTGTGGACAAACAAAAAGCTAACAAAATACACCAAGATCCAAGTCTATAAAGCATGCGTGCTTAGCACCCTCCTGTATACAAGTGAGACTTGGACCCTGAGAGCACGCCAAGAAAATCGATTGCACGTCTTCCACATGCGTAGCCTGCGCAGAATCCTCGAAATCACATAGAATGACAAGATATCAAACCAAGAGATCCTTTAAAGAGCAAAGATCCAATCCATCGCAACACTCCTCTAACAACGTCGCCTCCGTTGGCTTGGTCGCGTGCGCAGATTGTACGACGGCAGGATTCCCAAAAACAGTCTGTAAGGTGAGCTTGCCTCAGGTAAACGCCATGTCGGAAGGTCAAAACTGCGCTACAAATATGTGATCAAACGCGACATGAAAGCGTGCAAAATCGATACCTGAGAAAACACAGCTGACAACCGAAAGGCCTGGAAAAATCCATTAAGGAAGGCCTAAAGACGCATGAAAGACAGTTAATCAAGCAATGGGAGGAAAGTAGAAAGCAAAGACACGAAAGACAATTGCAACAGGAACAATCAAAGGAGCGCTAACTCCATAGTCATCCGAGACTGACGGATGCCTATGATGATATAA